>AWOL01S0056912.1:4821-51439 GCA_000715115.1 Nicotiana otophora
TCATAACATAACCTACTTATCAATTTAAACACCCTGGTCTCACTCCAAAAGTACATGTTATAACATTCCCAATTTGTCGACTTTCGACGAAACATTATTTGTTTTCAATTCCTTTAGCTTCTAAAACTTCCAACCATCTTTGTACTTGTTGTTCATGATCTTCAATATTTGTAACCTCCGAGGTAATATGATTAACTTACTTTGTAAACTTTTCAAATATGATTTCATTTCTGAGCTTACATCAATTGACTTATGACGACTCGTACGTACAAAAACATGGGTTGTAACACCTCCTTACCCCATGGGTAATCACAATATCTCCCGCTCTCGACCAAGTCAAAATGTAGTCTTGGGGTGGTTGTGCAGTTCGTCTCAGTAGATAATATGAATATATATATATATGAAATACAACACAACAAATTTAATGGCATCTCCATCGTTGTCAAAACCCCAATTCTTGTCATTAAAGCATTGCAACAAATCTTTCTTCTTAACAGTCTTTCCACTGCCAAAGTATGATTCCACAATCCTGTTAGGCCTCTTTGGGTTAAACTTAAATCGCCAGCGTCACTAACACAATTGAGACCAGTAACTACCGCAAACGCTCTGAGTGAAAAGCACAATGTTGTACCATTCAAATGTATTAAAAATGAGTCAATAGGATTTTCTTCCAGCTCCAGAACCATGAAGCACCTGAACAATTGATGTTGAACCTCACAGTGCTTCATACCGAGGAATCCTCCAAAACAGGTAGTACCAAATAGTTTTTACTGTTATGGACTAAACTTTTCTCTGAAGTTGGAGATTATGTCGGTGTTAGTGTAGAAACTGATATGCGACAATAAAATAGGCAGGTGTTTAACAAAGAATTTTATTTCCTGCATACAAACATAACAAATAAATACACACTTAAAAATACAGATGAATACAGTTTGGTTGATACATTACCTCAATTGTTTTTAATGTAGGTTATTTATGGGTTCAAAATATTATAAATATATGTATATATGAAATACATTATTTTCATCACATAAAAAACACGGTACATATAAAACAGTGAATACATGTATGCATAACTCATTCATGAATACATCAAAATACACTGATAATTACAAAAGAAAACAACTGTGAGTTATGGCAATAATGATAGAACTGTTAGTGTATTTAAAATTATTGTTTTATGAACTCAAAGACATATAAATATATCAAAATACAAGAAGAGAAAATTATTGTATAAACTAAAAATCAGTGTATGCGGACTCAAATACATATAAATACATCTACAAGTACCTTGTCCTTCGGTGATTCCGAGCTACTTCCTTTAGCGACCTCTTTTCCCTTGCTCCCAGAAACAACATCGATAAGTTTTATTCTCCTTTTCGCATCAGGAAGTATTGATTTTTTCGAAGATTTCTCATCTTGACCTTGTTTCGTAGGGTCATTGCGTATTTTTGTTCGTCTTTCAGCTTCAATGAATGCTGATGAACCTTCAAATACAAGTTCCTCTTGAGTGATTTGCAAATCGAAAGATGGCACATCAAAATTGAGTGCTTTAGTGGGTATAACTCGTATAACCCTCTTCGAAGTTGTTGAATCAACCATTGAAGAGAAAATTTGAATTTTTTTGTTGAAAACCTAACAATGGTGAAGAATTTATAAAAAAAAGTGAAGAGAAAAAGAAGAAACGTGAACTGGCCAAAAACCTAAAAACTTTAATACTTACCACGAGTTATTGGAGCAAAAACGTTGAAAATAAGAGAGAGAATCGTATTGTGGGAGAATCATGCATTTACAATCAGCACAATCTTGTTGTGAGAGAAAAAAGAAGAAATGTTTTGCTGTGGTTTTGAAAGAGAATAACTGAAAGAATGAGAGAGAAAAATGGTACATAGCGTATTTAATGCCTTAAGGATAGTGTATACCATAAATACTTATTTTCCTATAAAAAATAAAAGATAGCTATAGAAAATAATATTTTTAAAAGGATTTTGATTTATAATAAATAGGGTATAAACCTTTGATATCGGAGGTAACATTTCCTTTAAAAAAAACTAAAACTGCTCAGTGCATACTTAATGGATTACTTTAAAGGGAAACTTACACAAATATCCCAAATAAGTCTCAACTTACCAACCTCTTGCCATTAGTCGAAGACTTACCAAAATTAGCCAAGCACATATAAAAATTAAAAAACCAAATAAATAAGGTTTTCTCTCAAAGAATCACATGCAAAAATCTCCTTCTATATTTTTAAAGGTGATTAACAATATTAGATGCAAGACGGAAAGGAAATTGCATGGATGAGGTAGTAAATAAGATGATGAAATACAAATAAAATATAATATTCCAAAAATCTAAGCAAAAAAGAAACTTTTTCAATGGGTAAAGTTGAAATTTTTTGAAAACATATAGATAAGTCAATATACAAAATTTGAGGAAGTTTGGAGTTGATTTGGACTGGATTTGTATCAAAATTCGTAATAAAATTGAGTTCAAAAAATGTTTCTGCGACACATGTATCAAACATGTATCACGCATGTATCTCACACACAAGTATACATGTGATACATAATTGATACAAATATGATACATATGCGATACACAAATGATACACAGTGTGATACACATATCTTTTTTTCATGTTCAATTTTTACTTCGAATTTGCAATTCAAACCACCTCAAAACTTCACCAAATCATCCCAAAATTGAGATTCAAGCTCCTTAAGATGTATTCAATCTATTCTAATAACACTCACTCAAAAGAAACACAAACAATTTGTTCTTTTTTTGCTACAAATAGCTAATTGGCTAATATTAGTAATATTTTGCTAGTATTAATAATATTTTATGAATTGGCCAATTTTAATAATGAACTACTTATAAATGTACATAACTTGTAGTTTCCCTACTTTAAACCTACCCTTAAACATAAAGGGATTTTTGTCATTTTCTCTAGAATGAAGTTTGTCCAATGGGCTTCTGGACGCATGCAAAAGGATACAAAAGTGGGATTTCCTACTGGAGGCTCAAGAGAGTTATTTTCTGGGCTGCCCTTCTTCAAACAAAACGTTATACGAACTCAGCCCAAAAGATTGGACACGTGAGTTTGGCAAAACATTCATAAATAGCCATTTTTACGCATGGTCAACGAAATTTAGCCACATATTCAAAAGTCAACCTTATTTAGCCACTAAATTAGTACGGAAAAGTGTTATTAATTAAATTAACCCTACTCTATTTATAAATTTACGCAACACGACCTCACACTCTGTTTCAGCAGAATCTTGCGGCGTAATCTACAGATTGAAGTAAGCTCTCAATTATTCTTCTGATTCTTCGAATTTTCTGGTTTGATCTCAATGCTTTAATCTGTGCTAATCTCGAATTCTCTCATTGCGTTAATATGTGTTTAATTGTATAATATATCTTCTTGTTTCTAATTCAGATCGTAACTAATAAAATCTGCATTATTCTGATATTATTATAAATTTTATATGAAAAACGTTTATTCTGTGCTTAATTGTACAATATATAAATGTAATTTAATTTCAAGTAATTTATGTTGTTCTTTAAAATAACATATGCCATAGTACTGGAGGTATCTTTAATTCAAAACCACAAAAAATAACACAAAATGGTAAAGAACAAAACGCCATTATAATATGCTGGACTTTTCTTAATTAATATCTAAAACTCATAAACTTCCTGCTGATTATACTGGAAGTATCTGTGATTCAAATAAGAATAACACATCTAAGTTTTTCCCCTAATGTCTTGAATAAAATGCTAGACTTTTATGATTACATATGTCAAAATTATAAAGTCTCCAGCATATAGTACTGGAGGTATCTTTAATTCAAAACCAGAAAAAATATTGCATAAAATGGTGTTACAGTGCTTGATTCAAAACCAGAACAAAACACAAGTATAATACGCTGGAGCTTTCTCAATTAACATGTAAAACTCATAAAATTCCAATGTATTATACTAGACGTATCTTTCATTCAAACTATTACAAATAATTATGAAAAAAATGGTATAGAACAAAACACCTGTAACACCCCGAAAAATTTCGAAATACTTGAGCGCTAGTAAGAAATTTGATGTGCGCTCGTTATATTATTTTGTGTACAGACAAGAACTATTAATATAATGATTATCAATTGAATATGATAATAATTGTAGGCATATTATAAGTGATGTAGGGTCTAAGGAGATTCCTAAGTTCAAGTCAAGTTGGAAATTTCATGATAGACTAAAGTTCCAAATGAGTACGCACAAGACCAAACTTTGGACGAGCATATCTCTCTCTCTCTCTCTCTCTCTATATATATATATATATATATATATATGAGGAGTTGTATGATGGATGACCTATAAAATTAAAGGTCTTCGAGTCTAGTTTTTAACGCTTTAAACCGTTCGTCATTTGGACATTCCTACAAGAAGTTATGACCAAATTACCAAAGGCTGGCAGTGAAGTGCTGCCATAGCATCCAGGTCCGCATACGTACTTCAAAGAGGAGTGAAGTGGGGATGCGAAGCATCCAGGGCAGCATCCGAAACCCAGAAATCTAGGCCTATAAATACAATACAATTTCAGGGTTCATTTTGCCTATTTCGTTTGGATGCATTTTGGAGCTCTTCTCCACTCTCTCAAGACCACCAACTCCCCTATTATTCAAGGTAAGCAATCCCCAAATTTTGGTGTAAACTTCCATCATTTCAACACTAGTATTGATGAAATCTACACATAAAATACATAGATCTTTAAGAAATATCTTCAAGAACTCAAAGAAGGGTTTTGCAAGATTTCTTTCAAAAGGTAATCCTATACCCTTAGACTTATATGTATGGATATATTATGGGAATATGAGTATGAATAAAGTATAGGAACTCATGGTATGGTGATTGGAGCCATAAGTTCCCAATTTAAATACATAACTATTGTAGAGATTGAAAGGTGATTATTGGAAGGAATTTTGTTGGTTGGGCGAGAATGGTTGGTCACACATGTAATGTTAGGATTATATGTTGTTAAAGAAGATGGTGGGATGAATTGTTGGTAAATAATGGTAGTTGGAAGAACTAATTATATGGTTAAAAAATGTATAAATGTATGCCCACTAGGTGTCTCGTAAATTGTCTAAATGGCCTAAACTATGGAATGGGTTACTAATGTTGGTTCCAATGGATGTTGATATTGTAGATTGAAGTTGCTTAGAATAGTTTATCGTTGTAGGATAATTAAGGAGTGGATTTTAGTTTCGGATCATTGGCATTGAATTGAGGAGACAAGAAGGCATTCAGAGGTGGATACACACGGAATGGAATTATTTGAGTATTGATTAGCTTGCTCGACGTTGGGTTCGTCTTGTTGAGGTAAGTAACACTTCTAAACTTGGTTCTGAGGGTATGAATCCCCGAATTGGTGTTATATAAATTAATTGGAGGTGACACACGATAGTTAACGAGCGTGTGGACGTGCATTGTAGAAACTGTGACTTGAATAAATTATGTGGAGTTGAAAATATTAAAGAATCATCTTATTATCCGTGTATCCTCTACGTGTTAGAGAGATTTAGCTGAGGTTCCTAATAAATACTACGACAAATAAATCAAGATATGGCTGGAATACACTATTGATCCAATGCATAAATGCTATTGGGGCATTGGTTAGCCCAAAAGACATCACTAGAAATTCGTAGTGGCCAGAACGAGTTCTGAATGTCGTATTTAGAATAGTCAAATCCCGCATTTTCAACTGGTGATACCCCGATCTCAAATCAATTTTGGAGAACACCTTCGCTCCCTAAAGTTGGTCAATTAAGTCATCAATACGCGGCAAAGGATATTTATTCTTGATTGTAACTTTGTTCAACTGCCTATAATCAATGCATATCTGCATAATACCATCTTTCTTCTTCACAAACAGAACCGGTGAATCCCAAGGTGACACACTAGGCCTAATAAACCTTTTTTTAAGGAGTTCCTGAAGTTGCTCTTTCAATTCTTTTAACTCAGCTTGTACCATACGATACAGAGGAATAGAAATGGGCTGAGTGCCATGCACCAAGTCAATACCGAAATCAATATCCCTGCGGGGTGGCATACCCAGCAGGCCTGCAGAAAATACATTCGGAAAGTCTCGCACGACCGGTACTGAATGAATAATAGAAGTATCTGCATCAACATCTCTCACAAAGGCCAAATATGACAAACATCCCTTTCCAAACATACGTTGGGCCTTCAAATAAGAAACTGCCCTACTAGGAATAAACTCTAGAGAACCCTTCCTTTCAACCTTTGGCAACCCCGGCATCGTCAATGTCACGGGTTTTGCGTGACAGTCCAGAATAGCATGACATGGAGACAACCAATCCATACCCAAGATTATATCGAAATCAAGCATACCAAGTAATAAGAGATCAAATCTAGTCTCCAGTTCCCCAGTAGTTACCACACACGACTGATATACACGATCCACAGTAGTTATATTACCCACCGGTATAGATACACAAACAGGTGAAACTAAGGACTCACATGGCATATTTAGATAATGAGAAAAATACGATGATACATATGAATAAGTGGAACCAGGGTCAAATAATATAGAAGCCTCCCTGTGGCACAGTGAAACACTACCTGTAATCACTGCATCTGAAGCAACAGTATCTGGCCTGGCAGGAAAAGCATAGAATCAGGCCTGACCGCCACTTGATCGGCCTCCCCCTCTTGGGCGACCACTAGCTGCCTGAACCCTACCCCGAGCTGGCTGGGCGGGTGGTGTAACTACTGGTGCTGGTGCCATTGGTCGAGAACTCTGCTGTAGAGCCACACTCAATAGCCTAGGAAAATCTCTCTTGAAATGACCCAATTCTCCCCACTCAAAACAACCCCTCATGTGACGAAACTACTGTTCCTGATAACCCGAAGAATTACCCGTAGCAGCCTGAGCGGATGAGGCATAATGAAAACTCTATGCTGGTAGTGCACTGAATGAAGACTGTCCTGAGTGAGAACTGTAAGAACCGTGGCTAGCTGATGCACCACGATAAGCAGGACGACCCGTTTGAGCATATCTGTAAAAACAACCCCTACCGCGGTAAAACTGACCCCATAAAGGAACACCGCTGAAATCTCCTGAACCACGAGGCCTCTTTGCCTCCCTCTCAACCCGCTCCTAGATGCGAACCATCTCAATTTGACGAGCAATGTCGACAACCTCGTCGTAATTAGCAACATACACTCTCTCTCTAGTCATGAGAAATCGTAGCTGAAAAGTGAGGCCATCTATGAACCTCCCGATCCTCTCTCCATCTGTGGGAATCAACCAGATAGCATGACGGGCCAATTCTGAAAATCTCATCTCATATTGTGTCACGGACATATCACCTTGACGAAGCTGCTCGAACTGCCTGCGCAGCTCCTCTCTGTGGGACCGAGGCACGAACTTCTCCAGGAATAGACCGGAGAACTGTTTCTAGGTAAGGGGTGCTGTGCCGACCGGCTTACATCTCTCGTAAGCCTCCCACAATCTAAAAGCAGCCCTAGAAAACTGAAAAGTAGTGAACGAGAGCCCACTGGTCTCTAGAATACCCACAGTCCGAAACATCCGTTGACACTTATCCAGATAACCCTGAGCATCCTATGACTAGGCACCACTGAATTGTATAGGTCAAAGCCTCTCAAATCTCTCAAGTCTCCTATACTCATCATCTTCCATAACAGGAACTACCGGGGCTTGAGCAGTTGCAACTGGCTGGGTTGGTAGTGCCCCCGGTATATGAAGTCCTTGTACTACCTGGTCTGCAGTAGGGGCAACAGGGGTATGAGTACCTCCCCCATCTTGAGAAGTGGAAGGTGCATCCCGAGCCAAAATCACCTGAGTAAGACCAGTGCAAACTGTCAATATCTGGGCCAAAGTCTCCTGAAGGCCTGGAATCTCAATAGGCACAGCTGGTCCCTGAGCTGGTCCTGTCGGCTCAGCTATATCTGGAATCTGCTCCTGACCTGGAGCAACTGGTGGTACTACATGTGAGGGTCCAACTGTGGTACGAGCTACACCTCGACCTCTACCTCGGCCCCGGTCTCTCGCGGCCCTAATCAGTGGCACCGGTGGCTGACCGTCTGATCCGGTAGTACGTATCCTCACCATCTATGAAAGAATAAAATAAAATAAATTTAGTTTCTGGAATCAACAAATTCACACGACAAAATACAAGAAAGTGAAATTTTCCTAAGGGTTCTACAGCCTCTCAAAGATAAGTACAAACGTCTCCGTACCGATCTGCAAGACTCTACTAAACCTGCTCATGACTCGTCAGACCTATGTAACCTAGGCTCTGATACCAACTTGTCGCGACCCAAAATTCTCACCCATCGTGATGGCGCCTATCTCAATACTAGGCAAGCCGATAATCTCAATAAAACTCCCATATCGTTTAAGTTTAAAAACATAATGATTAAAGTCAGCAGAAGAAAATTCACAAACACATATATAAACACCCTCAAAACCCAGTATCACTGAGTACATGAGCATCTAATATGATTACAAGTCTGGAAAATACAATCTATAATAGTCTAAGACCAAATACAGTAAATAAAGAAATAGGGAAGGAGAGACAAGGTTTGCGAAACACGGCAGCTATCTCTGAATCTCTAAAAAATCAACCGTGCGAGAGAATTAGCACCTGCTATGTCCGGAAACACCTGGATCTGCACACGAAGTGCAGGGTGTAGTATGAGTACAACCAACTCAGCAAGTAACAATAATAACTAAGGAACTGAAGATAGTGACGAGCTACACAGTTATAGTTCATTTTCAATAATTCCAGCAAAGAATGGACATGCTTTCAAATCCAGCAGTTTAAGTCAAATCAATTTTATACAGTTCATGTTCATGTAATCTGAATATAAAATCTTTCAGAGAATTTCACAACAATGACAAATTGCAACTAAGTGCAACAACAAATGAAAAGCAAGTACAGCCTCTCAGGGAAACAGTCACTCCACTCGTCACAACAACTCAACCACTCGGCTCTCAGTCCTCAACACTCACACTCAATGGGTACCCGCGCTCACTGGGGGTGTACATACTCCAGAGGGGCTCCAACAGCCCAAGCGCCATAATCCGCACAAACAACTCACGTGCTTCACGGACAACTCACTTGGTATAATATCTTGCACGGACAACCCACGTGCTATAATATCCTGCACGGACAACTCATGTGCCATAATATCCTTAGCTCACTGACAGCCCCTCGGCCTTACTCAGTTCTCAACCTCTCTAGTCTCTTGAGCTCTCGAAAATCACAAAGATCAGCCCAAAGAAAGATAACATAGTGAATCAACAAATATCAAGAAAGATCGAGGTACGCTGCATAAGTAAAATCATGATTGAGTACAAGACAACAATTAACAATTAATTCAATAAGTACGCGACCTCTATGGGTCCCAACAGTACTATCACATAGCCTAAGCATGATTTCTAACATGATTTACAGTCAAATTTCTTCAACATATAGAGAGCATATAGCTAACAACAATTATTCGACTTTACAGTTTCACGGGACAGACCAAGTCACAATCCCCTCAGTGCACGCCCACACGCATCTCCAAAATAATCACATGATACAGCATTCGGGGTTTCATACCCTTAGGACAAGATTTAAAACTGTTACTTACTTCAAGCCATGAAATTCTTATTTTGCAATGTCCTTTCCTCGTGAATTGGCCTCCAAACGCCTCGAATCTAGCCATAAATAATTTGTTTTTGTCAACAAAATTCATTGGAATTAATTCCATAAGAAAATGCTAATTTTTCATAAAAATCCGAATTTTAACTCAAAAGTCACCCATGGGGTCCACGTCTCGGAACTCGATAAAAGTTACAAAATTCAAAAGCCCATTCAACTACGAGTCTACCCATACCAATTGTACCAAAATACGACCACAACTCGACCCTCATATCTACAAATCTTATTTCCAAATTTCTAAGTTCAAATCTCCGATTTAAACCTAAACAACATGTAATCTAGTGAGATTATTCGATGATAATTCAATATTATGGAGTAGAAATGATCACAAGGGACTTACCTTAAGTTTTCCTTGAAGATCTATCCAAAATCGCCTCTCATCAAGCTCCAATTTGTCAAAAATGGCGAATGGGACGAAGTCCCATGCTTTATAATTCTGCCCAGACAGCCCTCGGTACTGCCTCGATCATGGCCTTCGATCGTGGTCCTCGATCCTAGGCCTCGATCCTGGGCCTCGATTCTAACTTCGATCATGGACCTCGACCCTGGCCTTCGATCGTGGTTTCGATCCTGGGCTAGATCATGGCCCTCGATTTTGGGAGATTCTAGGGTCGATTCTGGGAGAAGGAATTTCCTGCAGAAGGAAGTTGCACCAGCTACTTTAGTCCACATTTTGATTCATTAACCATCCGAAACTCACCCGAGGCTCTTGGGACCTCAACTAAATATACCAACAAGTCCTAAAACATCATACGAACTTAGTCGAGTCTTCAAATCACATCCAACAACACTAAAAACATGAATCACACATAGATTCAAGTCTTGTGAACTATGAAACTTTCCATTTCTACAAACAACGTCGAAACCTATCAAATCACGTCTGATTGACCTCAAATTTTGCACACAAGTCATAAATGACATAACAGACCTATTAAAATTTTTAGAATCAGATTTCGACCCTGATATCAAAAAGTCACCCCCCCGGTCAAAATTCTCAAAAATTCAACTTTCGACATTTCAAGCCTAATTCCTCTACGGATCTCCAAAATTGTTTCCGGAGTCTGCACACAATTAATTTACGGACCTCCATACTGAGCTATTGGAATCATAAAAATTCAGATCCGAGGTCGTTTACACTTAAGTCCACATCCGGTCAACTTTCTTGCTTAAATTTTCAATTATGAGACTAAGTGTCTCGTTTCACTCCGAGTTCCTTCTGAACCTGAACCAACTAATCCGATAAGTCATAAATCAATTGTAAGGCATAAATTGAGTAGTAAATGGGAGAACAGGGTTTTAATACTCAAAAAGACTGGCTGGGTCGTTACACATGCCATATTGGCTTTATATATATTATTATTATATGGATTGGGGCTGCCCGCCAGCAGTAGGCCTTATAGGCTTTCTTATTATTATGGTATTGAACTACCCGCCGCAGTAGGCCATATCAGCTTTATATAGGTCGGGCTGAAGGATCCCCTCTGGAGTCTGCACACACCTCCAGTAAGCACGGTTGATTTATATTAAGGGATGTATCTTCCCTGGACATGGATCTTATCCGAAGCATTTATATTGAGTGATGGATCTTCCCTTGGCATGGATATTTCCTGAAGCATTGATATTGAGGGATGGATCTTCCCTGGGCATGGATCTTGTCCGAAGCATTTATATTGAGGGATGGATCTTCCCTAGGCATGGATCTTGCCCGAAGCATTTATATAGAGGGATGAATTTTTCCTGGACACGGATCTTGTCCGAATCATTGATATTTGGGGATGGATCTTCCCCTAGACTGGATTGGCCTTATACAATACTGAGTGACTGACTGTCAGTTGATGGATATATATATATATATATATATATATTTTTATATATATATATATATATATATATATATATATATATATATATATTTGGGATAGATATTCCCTGGGCATGGATCTTGTTCACGTCATTCATGAATTCTCACACATATTGACATACAAGCGTAGTGATGCATTTTACACTGGCTATCTGGAAAGAAAATGAAATATCGTATTTATTGTTAAAAGGAGTTTTAGGAGAATTACTGTTTTGTTTTCGAACTTATAACTTTGGCAACTTGGGTTTTTACTGATACACTTGAAAGGTAGAACTATTTTTAGAAATCATGATTAAGCTAAGCATTTTATCTTTGAGTTACTTCTTTTATTTCTTGCTTTATACGGTTATGAATTGTTGTTGGTTATTGGAGTTAAACTCTGACGATGGTACAAGATCGTCACTACTTTCAGCCCAAAGGTTAGTCTTGTTACTTATTGAGTTGGTTGTACTGATACTACACTCTGCACCTCGTGTGCAGATCTAGGTGCTCCCAGATACGGCGGTTGCTAGATTTCAGAGTTTATTCTGTGGAGATTATCAAGGTAGCTGCTTGGCATCCGTAGACTTTGACTCCCTTCCTTTTTAGTTATTGTACTGTTCTATATTTTAGATAGTGGTTTTATCAGTCAGACCTTCTGCTGCATTTAAATATTATATTTTCAAACGTAAAAAAAATTATGGTTTATCGCAGTTGTCGGCTTGCCTAGAATCGATATAGCCGCCATCACGATAGGTTGGGATTTTGGGTCGCGATAACTTGGTATCAAAGCTCTAGGTTACATAGGTCTCACGAGTCATGAGCATGTTTAGTAGAGTCTTACGGATCGGTACAGAGATGTCTGTACTTATCTTTGAGAGGCTGCCAAACCCTTAGGAAAAAACCAATTCACTTTATTGTATTCTATCGTGCTGAATTTATTCATCTTGAAACATAACTCTTTGAATTCCTTTTTACGCATTCGTGTGCGCATGTGAGCGCTCAGTATCAGTTGTGCATCGCTGGCTTGTAATTCCATGAACGAGGTTTGAGATATGTATTTTGTGTTTTGGTGATGGACCAGTCTAGAGGACTTGAGGCCAGGTTTAAACCGCAGATTAGACTCGGCAGTCTCGGTTGTGAGAACCTGTACATTTGGACTCATACGTCCGGTAATGTTCCTACAAGAAGAATTTGTGGCTCGATGAGCGGTTAAATGGCTATATGATAAGTAAGATGTAATTGCAGAATGTGCTAAGATGGTTTGAATGTGACGAGAAGTGTTTTCCTTTTGAAAAAAAAAGGGTGCTTGGTGTCTGTCTTGATTTGACGTATAGTCTCGAGTTTGAATGTGTTGAAGGATCTTTCACGTTATTAAATTGTGGGACAAATTAAATTCTAATGTCTTGTTACTGAGTTTGGACTCGGAAATATTAAGTGATTGCGTAGTAATTATGGCTACGAACAGGTATGACAAGTTGCCAATTTGAGGCTAAGCAGGTGGGTTATCTCCTGCGGAGTAATCTGCGTAGGTGTGTTCCTTATAATGTTGAGTGGAGAGTTTCTTTTCTATCAGCGGAGTGTATGTGTTGATATTTGAATTTGAATCTTGTTGAGGAAGTTAACTTGACTGTCACGAGAATGAAGGCGAGCTTAGCAGATGAATAAAGGTATTTTATGGTTTGTGTTCCCTAAGCTTGTGAAGAATTTTTGTTGAACTGACTAAAGTATTATGGCAGTAATAGAGTACGGATATTGTGACTTATTGAATATTTTGATCTATGGCTTTGAGCCAAGTAGGGGAGCCTGCTATTGACGATTTGATTTCATGGTTATGTGTTGTACTGGTTTCGATTGGAGGCATACATGTGAATCGGTTATGGCTTGCAGAGATTGAGATCGCAGATGACACGAGTAAAGAAATTCCTGGATGCGCATTATATTGCGCTTTATGAGTATTTTATTTAAACTTAGTGGAGACACTAATTGTGTTAATTACTTGTGATAGTTGCACGCCATGAGTGCGTTCATATGTGAGGTTTGAGCCATATGCGGGTATCGAGGCAAGTATTCATACTCGGAATAATGCTTAGGCAAAGATATTCATAGAGTTGACTATTAAGCATAAATACCTTTGCCGAGAACTATGTGGGCTACATTTGAGGTTACAAAGAGGCTAATTCCTTGAATAAATTGGGTAGTTACTATTTTTGTGTTAACTTGCGGATTTGAGTTATGATAGCACACTTTGCACATGCCTACTCAATGGCGTGTTATTTATACCACTCCAGGAGCATGTGAATGTTATTTCATTTATCATATACAAGTGTACTTATTTGATTGCTCATGCATTATATGCTTGGACTGGAGGCATGTGACCATGCCAGGAAGATTATATTGTTTGCATGTGAGTTGTCTGTGCGGATCCATATGCTAATATTATTGGCACGTGAGTTGTCCGTACGGGTCCAGATATTGATACTATAGAACGTGAGTTGCCCGTGCGAGTGATGATAATCTGAGCTATAGAAGAGCTGGTTACTCTTACTAAATTCGTGTGTCTGGGTTCTACTATAGATAATGAGCTTATAGCATTGCAGTTGTGGTGGTGCTTGTTGAATTTGCAATATGGTTCTCTACTTTGAGACATCTTCCATTTTTGGGTACAAGGTTGCACAGTTTGTGGCTTGAGTTATATTAGTGTGGCATGTCTGTCGAATAGCTGTGTTTAATAGTATAAGGTCATTGAACCTAGAATGGGTACTATTAGGTTTGATTATGGTATATTTGGGAGGATAACATTGAAAGTCGGCTTATAAAGTGATTATGGTTTTGGTTGGGACAAGATAACTCCATGACTTGTTGATCTAATAAAGGGTTATGTGAATTTCCAATAAGGGTAAAGTATTTGTAGTCACATTATGCTTTATGAAATCACGAAGGGAATATGCCAAACTATGAGTATGATGTCTCCCTGTTATTGTTCTCCGTGCACCAGGTGTTTCATGTGTCTATGTCTAAGGAGGTGAAGTTAATGGATAATTGGATTATGAGGAGCAACTATTTGCTTCCCTCGTTAAGAAAGTCCGGGAGTTGAGATTTCCTCTATTAATGTGTTATTTGCGAAGTCGGTAAGTCGAGGAGGCCACCTTGAGGGCCAAAAGTGTTAAGGAAATAAAATGTTCTCACTTGAGTGTATAGTCCAATGATTGTGATTTGAAAGGTACTTTCAATGTGTTATGATTTAAATATGTGCAACTCATGTCTAGATATCACTCTTGATAATATAATGCATGTAATGATGAGATTTGTGATGTTGATATACATGGTGATGATTTGTCAAGTTGGGGATGTGTTGATAGGTTAATGTTGGTGATTATCTGACAGGTGGATAGGCCCAGTTACAGGGGAAACTGTAATGACCCGGCCGGTCGTTTCGAGACTTATAGCCCCATTTTATCCATTTCTGCTTCCTTTTGTGCTTTTCAACTATATTATGATATATCAGGTTAGTTGGTTCGGGTCCAGAGTGGTTTTAGAGTGAATTGAGACACTTAGTCTCTTATTTAGAACCTTAAGTTGGAAACGACAACCGGATGTTGACTTATGTGTAAACGGTCTCGGGTTTAAATTTTGATGGTTCCATTAGCTTCGTTAGTTGATTCTGGACTTAGGAGCGCGTTCAAAATGTGATTTGGAGGTCCGTAGTGGAATTTGGCTTGAATTGGCGAAAGTTGGAAACTTGGCGATTTCGGTCGGCAGTGGAAAATTTGATATCGGGGTCGGAATGGATTTCCAGAAGTTGGAGTAGGTTTGTGGTGTCATTTGTGATGTGTGTGTAAAATATGAGGTCATTCGGACGTGGTTTGGTTGTTTTCGGCATCGGTTGTCGAATTTGAAAGTTTAGAAGTTCTTAGGCTTGAATACGAGGATAATTTGGTGTTTTGATGTTGTTTTGAGTGATTCAAAGGCTCGACTAGTTCGTATGTTGATATATGATTTGTTGGTATGTTTGATTGAGGTCCCGAGGGGCTCGGGATGATTCCGGATGGCTAACAGGAGGTTTGGAAATTTGAAATGCAGTTGAACTGTTGTTGCTGGTGTTTTCCGCACCTGCGGAGGTGGAGCCGCAGGTGCGAGGTCCCTGGTGCACTTGGTGAGCCGCAACTGCGGACATAGAGGACCTGGGCTAGAACCGCAGGTGCGTAAGATTGGTCGCATCTGCGAGCCCGCAGATGCGAGGTTGAGTCACAGATGCGGAAGTGAGGAGGACTGATAGTGGCCGCAGGTCCGAGGTCTTTTCCGCACTTGCGAGGTCGTAGAAGCGGATAGGGAGCGCAAGTGCGGGGATGGACACTTAAACGATTTTTTGCAGATGCGGAGATTTGTGCGCAAAAGCGGCTCCGCAGGTGTGCATTTTGCGCCGCGGGAGCGAAATATCTGGGCAGAACCTATAGATAGAAGACTTTGTGATTTTTGCTCATTTCCACCATTTTCAAGTCGGGCCTTGGAGCTTTTGGAGTGATTTGTGAAGGGGATTCAAGGGTTTTCCCAGAGGTAAGTTGCTTGATCTCTAATACTCCTTGCTATGGTATTGTTCCGTTGTTTTCTCATCTAATTAGTGGGATTTAGGAGTGAAAATAGGGGGTTAGGGCTTGGGATTGTGGAGAGTATAATTTGAGGATTTGAGGGACCAAATGACGTAAGATTTTGATAAATTTAGTATGGGTAGACTCATGAGTGAATGGGCTTTCGGGTTGTGTGACTTTTGTCGCATTTCGACACGTGGGCTCGGGAGCCGGGTTTGAGTGAATTTCGGGATTTGGCCTATAAATTGATATTTTCCTTGTGGGATTCTTTCCTTTAGATCATATTGATCGTATTTTATTGCTCATGGCTAGATTTGGGTCATTTGGAGGCCAGTTCGAGAGGAAAGAGCATTCCGGAGTAGGAGTTCTACGCTGTTGAGGTAAGTAATAGTTTTAAATCTGGTCTTGAGGGTATGAAACCCGGAGTTTGGTATAATATGACTATTTAGAGGTGGCACCCATGCTAGGTGACGGGCGTGTGGGTGTACGCCGTGAGGGATTTAGCCTTGGTCAGTCCCGGGAGACTATGAACTCTAATAGCATTTATTTGTGTTTATATGCATTCTTGTCTACTAGAACTTGACTTCCTTTCATGTTAGAAATCATGCTTAGGCTATATTCCTGCTCATGGTAGTTATATTCAGGCATAGTGATTCGTTTACATGTTTACCTCAGTCTCTGTTATTTTCCCGTATGATATACTGTAATACTTTGATTTGGACTGTTTTCCCTTTCTTTATTGAGAGGTATGAGACTATAGAGGTTTATGACTGAGTAAGGCTGAGGGCCTGTTTGTGAGATAGTATGCCATAGCACGTGAGTTGTCTGTGCAGCACGTGAGTTGTCCGTGCGGATCCCTATATTATACTATACCACGTGAGTTGTCCGTGCAACTGGTGAGATGTTCGTGCGGATCCAGATATTTATACTATGGCACGTGAGTTGTCCGTGCAGCATGTGAGTTATCCATGCAAATTATAGCGCTTGGGCTATAGGAGCCCTTCATGAGTCTGAACACCTCAAGTGAGCGCAAGTACCTATTGAGCGTGTGCATTGAGGGCTTAGATTTTAGTGTCGAGTTATTGAGGGTTTGAGTGACAGTGTCTGTGAGGTTTCATCAATTTCACTTTGTTGCTGCATTTAGCTGAAAATTGTCTGGCTGGAATTGGTAATTATGCAACTGATCTTTTATTCATGTTTACTCTTAAATGTGAGAATTATCAACTGAATTATTTTGTATAGATCGTTACTACTTCTCGATTCCTTATTTATTTCTGTTACTTGTTGAGTTGGTTATACTCATACTACACCCTGCACTACATGTGCAGATCCAGGTGTGTTTGAGCACAGAGATCTAGGTCTGCCTCAGAACTTACCAGCCTTTTTAGAAAGGGGTTGCTTTGAGTGTGGAGACTTGGGCCACATATAGAGATATTGTCCCCGCCTTACGCGAGGTCCAGTTTAGCAGAGGAGTCATGTTACGACTTCTGCACCAGTTATTCCACCACCTGCCCGCCAGCTTGGGGTGGGGCTCAGTCAGCTAGGGGTTGCCCAAGAGGGGGAGACCGATCAGGTGGCGGTCAAGCCTGATTTTATGTTTTTCTGCCAGGCCATATGTTGTTGCTTTAGATGCAGTGATCACATGTATTATTTTAGTGTGCCACAAAATAGGTTTCTATATTATTTGACCCCGGTTCCACATATTCATATGTTTCATCAACTTTTGTTCATTATCTGGATATGCCCCGTCGTGAGTCCTTAGTTTCACGTGTTCATGTATCTATGCCGGCAGGCGATACTTTAATTGTGTACTGTGTGTATCGATCGTGTGTGGTAATTATTGGGGGACTAGAAATCGGAGTTGATCATTTATTACTTAGTATAGCCGATTTCGATGTTAATTTGGGTATGGTGAGTTATAAGATGTTTTGTTATTTGTCTTTGAGCCAAGCAGGGGAGCCTGCTATTAACGATTTGATTTCATGGTTATGTGTTGTACTGATTTCAGTTTGAGGCATACATGTGAATCAACTATGATTTACAGAGATTGAGTTCTGGGATGGCTTGAGTAAGAAAGTTTCTTGAATGCGGGTTATAGTTTACTTTATGAAAAATCATGAAATGATTAAATTGTTATTTTGAAGGATGTAGTGCGCACGAAGTATGAATTTGATTGTTTGTATTAAGACATGGTTAATTCTTTGGGGGCCATTGTGCTAATGGGACTTGTGTCTTTTGGCCTGTTTGGGTAGTTAATATCTCTGTATTAACTTACTGATTTGAGTAGTGATAGCACACATTGCACCTGCCTATTCCATGGCGTGTTATTTGTACTAGTCCAGAAGCATGAGAATCGTAATTCATTTATCATATACATGTGTACTTATTTGATCGCTCCTGTATCATATGCTTGGACTGGAAGCGTGTGACCGTACCAGGAAGATTATAACATTGGCACGTGAGTTGTCCATGCGGGTCCAGATACTGATACTATAGCACGTGAGTTGTCCGCGCGAGCGATGATAATGTGAGCTCTAGAAGAGCTGGTTACTCTTATTAATTTCAGGTGTGCTTATAGCATTACAGTTGTGGTGGTGCTTGTTGAACTTGCAATACAGTTCTCTTCTTTGAGATATTTTCCATTTCTGGGTAAACGAATTGCGTTGTTGAGTTATATGGGTGTGGCTTGTGTGTGGGATAGTCGTGTGTAATAATATAAGGTCGCTGGACCTAGAATGGGTATTATTAGGTTTGATTACAGTATATTCGGAAGGATAATAATGAAAGTCGGCTTAGAAAGTGACTATGGTTTTGGTTGGGGCGAGAGAGCTTCATGACTTATTGATTTGATAAGGGGTCATGAGATTCTGTGTGTGTCTGTCACTATCACCAGTGTATGAAGGTTTTGGAATGCAGTTTTGGTTGATATGGTGTTTAATACTAGTACCCGATTGGTTTTGAGTAGTTACTGTGATCGGGAATAGTACTGCAAGTATGCGAGTTGTGTAGTATGTTATGTGATTATATTTGGGGTTATGGTTATGGCTTGACTACAACTTGTTCAAACTTATACAATGTATAGATGTGAGACTCGGGTCTGGAAGAAATTTTGGATGTTGGAAATTGGGTTCTAAGTTTACGGACTAAGGTTAACGTAATGATCTTCAATTGTGTTGTGTTGTTAGGTCAATGGAATAGTGTAACAATCTGACCGGTCGTTTTGAGTATTACAACCATGTTTCCCCATTTACTGCTCAAATTGTACTTTACAGTTGTTGTGTTAATTGCCTGGGCAATTGGTTCGGGTCTGGTGAGGTTTTGGAATGAATTGGAACACTTAGTTTCAAGGTTTAAAGCTTAAGTTAAAATAGTGACCAGATGTCAACTTATATGTAAACAACCTCGAAATTTAATTCTGATGATTCCAATAGCTCCGTATGGTGATTTTGGACTTAGGAGCATGCCCAGAAAATTATTTGGAGGTCCGTAGTGGAATTAGGCTTGAAATGCCGAAAGTTAAATTTTTGGGAAGTTTGACCGGGAGGTTGCCTTTTTGATATCAGGGTCGGAATCTGATTTTGAAAATTTGAATATCTCCGTTATGTCATTTATGACTTGTGTGCAAAATTTGAGATTAATCGGACGTGAATTGATAGGTTCCGGAGACGTTTGTAGAAACTAGAAATTTCAAAGTTCATTATGCTTGAATTGGGGTGCAATTCATGATTTATACGTTGTTTGAGGTGATTTGAGGGTTTGACTAAGTCTGTATGCTGTTTTAGGACTTGTTGGTATATTTGGTTGAGGTTCCGAGGGGCTCGGGTAAGTTTTGGATGGTTAACAAATCATTTTTGGCCTTGGTGAGATTGCTGATATCTGCTGCTGCATTTATTTGGTTTTCTCTTTCGCATATGCGAGTGGGCCCTCACGTTTGCGAAGAGTGTTTTCTGAGCGTGAGGTTTTGTTCTTCGTGTCCGCGAAGGGGAGTACGCGAACGTGAAGGTATGGTATGTGTGTGCATCGCGAACGCGTGAGAGGTGTCGCGTTCGCCAAGAGGAGTGAGGCTATTGGGGAACCCCGAGTCCTTGTTCAACGTATTCGCGAGGTGATGGTCGCGTTCGCGAGGGTCTGAGCTGGTAAAGCTTCATGTTCGCGAAGCCGTGGTCGCATTCGCGACGGGTAAGGTTTGCAAAGCTTCGCGTTCGCGAAGCCACGGTCGCATTCGCGAAGGGTTAAATTTGTGGGTAGTCGAGTTGTGCTTCTCGAACGCGAGGGACCTATTGCGTTCGCGAAAAAGAGAGGTCTAGACAGAGAGTTTAAGTTCTGAAAATGGGACAAAAGTCCCATTTTCAGTTTTTGACGGGGTAAGTGTTCTTAACTCAATATTGGTTAAATTACCCGAATCCATGGTTGTTTTTATCATTTAATTGTTGAATTAAGTTGGAAAAGTTTAAAAACCCTCTTAGTTTTAATTGAGGATTTGAAGGCCAAGTTATGGCCGGATTTGAGTAATTTTGACATGGTTGGACTCGTGGTTGAATTGAGGTTGGGATTTTGTGAGTTTTATCGGATTCCGAGATGTGGGCCCCATGGGTGATTTTTGGGGCGTAATTTCGGATTTTTGGAAAATATTAATTGTTTGATATGGAATTAATTCGTATAATTTTTGTGAGCTGAATCAAATTAATTGTGACTAGATTCAAGGCGTTTGAAAGTTGATACGCGCAGAATGGAATTTCTGGAGCATTGCTTAGCTTGCTCGACATTGGATTTGGCTTGTTCGAAGTAAGTAACTCTTCTAATTTTGGAGCTGAGGGTATGAACCCTGAATATATGTATTATGTAAATTGTTGGGAGGTGACGCACATGCTAGGTGACGGGTGTGTGGGCGTGCACTATAGAAATTGTGACATAATTATTTATGTGGAATTTCGCAGTTAAATAATCTTGGCATTTTCTATACAAATGCATATAATATCATATATGCATTTGTTTTACACTGGTTATCTGGGAAAGGAAATGTGATATTTTATTTATTATTGAAAGGATTTTGGAAAAATAAATATTCTCAAATTATTCATATTTTTGGCAACTTCGGCAAACGATTTGTATTTTTACTGATGTACTTGAAAGGAAGAATTATTATTGCTGAAATCATGACGTGACTGAGCATTTTATCTCTGAGTTACTTCTGGTATTATTTGCTTTATGTCGTTATTAATTGTTGTGGATTAATCGTTTTGGACCCGACCTTGTTAGAAGCTCGTCACTACTTTCAACCTAAGGCTAAGTTTGTTACTTACTCAGTATATGGGGTCGGTTGTACTGATACTACACTTCTGCACATTGCGTGCAGATGTTGACTGTTGTTGTTGATGTGCTCGATGGTTGCGAGATTTGAAGATGTACCTGCATTCTTGTTGTAGCTGCCTCTTATTCAGTGTAGCCTTAGATTTATAAAAGCTCTATTTATGTATTATTCAAACAGACTATGTATTTATTTCATTTCCTCTTTGTATACTCTATTCTTAGAAGCTAATGATTTGTACTACCAGTTCTTGGGAATTGTACAAGATGAAGACCTTTTTTTCACTTAAATTGCTTTAATAATTATTATTGAAATTGGATAGTTGGTAATTGTCTTACCTAACAGGTTGGGTTAGGTGCCATCACGACTAGTTGTATTTTGGGTCGTGATAAGGTGGTATCAGAGCTCTAGGTTCATAGGTTCTACAAGTCATGAGCAAGTGTCTAGTAGAGTCTCGCAGATCGGTATGATGACTTCCATACTTATCTTCGAGAGGCTATAGGGCATTTAGGATGTATACTTTCCATCTTTCTTTCTTTATCGTGCGAAATTGATTCATCTTGAGACATAACTCTTTGAACTCCTTCCACGTATTCGTATGCGCACATGAGCGCTCGGTATTAACTGTGCATCTTCGGCTTGTTATTTCATGAACAAAGTTCGAGATAAGTATTCTATGTTTTGGTGATTGGCCAGTTTGGAGGACTTGAGGCTAGGTTTAGACCGTAGCTTAATCTCGGTAGATCCAGTTGTAACTCATACAAGTGGACTTATATGTCCGGTAATGATCCTATAGTGGAATTTGTGGCTCGATGAGTGGTGGAATGGCGGTGTGATGGTATGATGTAACCGCGGGATGTGTTAAGACGATTGGAATATGACGAGAAGTGTTTTCTTGAAATGTAAAAGGAAGGTCATTGGGTGCTTGATTTTCGATTTGATCTGACGAACAATCTCGAGTAATGAATGTTTTGAAGGATCTTTCACATTGTTAAATTGTGGGACAAATTAAACTCTCATGTCTGGTTAATGAGTTTGGACTCAGATAGACTAAGTGACTGCGTAGTAATTGTGACTGCAAAAGGATATAACAAGATACAAGTTTGAGGCTAAGCAGGTGGGTTAGACCCTGTGGAGTAATCTACGTAGGAGTATTCCTTATGATGTGAGTAGTGAGTTATTTTCTGCCGACGGGGTGTATAGGTGGAGATTTGAATCAGAATCTGGTTGAGAAAGGTGACTTGTGTGTTAAGAGGATGAATACGAGCTTAGAGGATGATTGAGGTATTTTTATGGTTGGAATTGTATGAACTTGGGAAGAAGTTTTGTTGGACTGACTGTGGCATTATGGCAGTAAGAGAGTACTAGTATTGTGAGTTATGGAATGCTTTAATCTATGGCTTTGAGCCATGTGGGGGTGTCTGCTATTATTGACAATTTGATTTCATGGTTAGGTGTTAAATTTTAATTTTGGTCTGAGGCTTACTTGTGGGTTAGCTATGACTTGCAGAAGTTGAGATCGGGGATGACTCAAATAAGGCAATTCCTGGTTAAGGAGTATATTGCACGTATGAGTATATGAAATTCGTGGGATAAGTGAGTTGTTATTGGTGAATGACGTAGTGCGCACGGAGTATGAATTTGATATGTGGTGTTAAAGTAGAGTTACTTCTTTGAGTATTGTGGTGCTAATGGGGCACGTGTCTTTTGGCCCATTTGGGCGGTGTAATGTGTATTTGAACAAAGGGGGTGATTCTCGAGATAGTTCTAATGGATTCAAGATTTATATATAACAATTGAGAATTTTTGGCGGATTTGTTTATGGCTAAAATATGAGATTTAAGTTGGATGGTATCGAGACTTGTGGCATTTTTGTATATCATTATAGATTTTATATTTTGGTATCAGGAAGGTGAATGAAACGGCCTTAGACTCAAATAAGGTATTCTCATAGTGGGTGTTTCGGTTATGGTATTTATATGGGTAATTATGATGTGGTGAGGCTCTACAAATATTTGGTGGTAATATTCTTGGGTTTGGTGACCTACGTGGTTTGGTTGAGTTAGAAGAATTTAGTTCTAATAGATTGGTTATGTGAAAATGAATTTCAAAGTGTTCTTGATGGTTTCTACCATGGATTGAACAGGATATTATCTACTAGTGTGGGAAACGTGTTGTGTATTATGATTTCCTCCTGGAAGAAAGCAAGAGAAAGGTTTCTATCTAACCAGGTATGTAATTTGCTAGTGACTCAGAGTTGATAATGGGATTCTTGTCCTTATCGCATGATGTCATAATAGATATGGTGTGTTGTGCGGGATTAGGATTTACATGTACAAGGTGGCAGTTCAGTCTTGAAGGAAGGTAACAAAGTTTAGACAGAATGGTCATGAATTCTCAGACAACATGGGCAGTTCCAAATGACTAGATAAATATTATTACTACTTGGTGTTGTATGAGAAAGGAGCGGGCATCAGAAGGTGCATTGTATTTTGTCTTACGGATGTATAAATTAGTATTACGGTACTCACTTGGTTGATAGACTGCTGATATTCAAATTTTGTCAAGTTGTACGGAAGAACTTTCAAAGTATTTCTCGTGGGATGATCGTGTATGAGAGAGGTGTTAGGCATTTGGGCAGTGGTGATGGAATCAAATATGATGATTTGTGTGTTCTATGGATTTGGAGATTGGGAGTTCCCAGGAGCAGATTGTTCTATGGTTGTGAACTGTGAAGTTGTGACCGGAGCTAGCCGGATGATGAAATGTGATATGATTCAGTCATTATGGATTTTTGGAGGGATTTGTATCTATTTGTGAGTAACCCGAGTTTATTTGGGGGTCCATAGGTAGGCCCAATTAAGATGTGTATTCTACACCGAGCCGAAATGGTTGGCTCCATACTGCTATTATTGAGGGATGTATCATTCAGTTGATGTTCAACTTATTCGTGTTCTCAAATGATCTGTGAGTTACTCCTTTATGCCACGAAGAGTTGTGATTCATTGGTTATGTGCACAAATGGTGCAGTTCTGTTTGAGATTTATAGCAGAATTTAAGTGTGATGAGTACTTGGGTATTTCATGATCGATAGCGTAATGGTTATGTACTTTCAGGTTTTGTGTGGTAGTTTTGTCATTTGCCTCTCCATCGTTATTAATTCGGAGTAGGGTGGCTCGGAGTATATAACATGAACCTCGTGTTAGAATCCGGTGATGGTTCTTCGGTGTATGATGAATTTTCAGCGTTTCGTTGTGGAGGTACTTGTTAATCTGGCGGGGCAGTTCTCTCATTTGAGTCATTTTCCATGACTGGGTACATTTGAATTGTTGCGTATTGGTGCACGAATGGCACGAGTTGTGGCTCTGAGTTATATTGGTGAGGCATGTCTATGGAATAGTTGTGTTTAGAATATAAGGTCATTGGACCTAGAATGGGTACTATTAGGTTTGATTTCGGTATATTCAGGAGTATAATATTGAAAGCTGGCTCAAAAAAGGATTATGGTTCTGATTGGGGCGAGAGTGCTCCGTGACTTGTTGATCTGGTAAGTGGTCATGAAATTTTGCATGTTTCTTTTATTATCAACAATGTACGAAGGTTTTGGGATGAGGTTTGGTTCGATATGAGTTTAATACTAGTATGCGGTTGGTTTTGGAGTAGTCACTGCGATCAGGAATGGTGCTACGAGCATGCGAGTTGTTTAATATGTTGGTTGATTATATCTGTGGTTATAGTTATAGCTCGATGCAACTTGTTCGGACTTATACGGTGTGTAAATGTAAGATTTGTATCTTAAAAGAAATTCTAAATGTTGGAAATTAAACTCCAAGGTTAATGGGCTAAGGTTAAATTAATGATTTTTAGTTGTATTGTGTAGTCAAGCCTATGTGGAATAGGGTAACGTGGGATCACCCCCGGGTACATGTATGGTAAGACGGAACAATGATTTAATGGCTTGGAAATAACTCTTGGCACGTTCGTGGACGAACATATGTTTAAGTGGGGGAGAATGTAATGACCCGATCAGTCATTTTGAGTATTACAACCCCGTTTCCCTATTTACTGCTCAACTTTTACTTTACAGTTGTTGTGTGAATTGCCGGGGCAATTGGTTCGGGTCCGGTGAGGTTTTGGAATGAATTAGAACACTTAGTTCCAAGGTTTAAAGCTTAAGTTAAAATAGTGACCGGATGTTGACTTATGTGTAAACGACCTCAAAATTTAATTCTGATGATTCCAATAGCTCGGTATGGTGATTTTGGACTTATGAGCATGTCCGGAAAATTATTTGGAGGTCCGTAGTGGAATTAGGCTTGAAATGCCGAAAGTTGAATTTTTGGAAAGTTTGACCGGGGGGTTGACTTTTGATATCGGGGTCTGAATCCGATTCTAAAAATTTGAATACCTCTATTATGTCATTTCTGACCTGTGTGCAAAATTTGAGGTCAATCGGAGTGAATTTATAGGTCCCGGAGTCGTTTGTAGAAACTAGAAATTTCAAAGTTCATTAGGCTTGAATTGAGGTGTAATTCATGGTTTTAGCGTTGTTTGAGGTGATTTGAGGATTCGACTAAGTCCGTATGATGTTTTAGGACTTGTTGGTATATTTGGTTGAGGTTACGAGGGGCTCGGGTGAGTTTGGAATGGTTAACGGATCATTTTTGGCCTTGGTGAGATTACTGATATCTACTGCTGCATTTTTCTGATTTTCTCTTTCGCGTTCGCGAAGAGTGTTTTCTGAGTGTGAGGTTTTGTTCTTCGCTTCTGCGAAGGGGAGGACGCGAACACGAAGGTATGGTATGTGTGTGCATCGCGAACGCGTGAGAGGTGTTGCGTTCGCGAAGAGGAGTGAGGCTATTAGGGAACCCCAAGTCCTTGTTCTACGCGTTCGCGAGGTAGCGGTCGCATTCGCGTTCGCGAAGGTCTGAGCTAGTAAAGCTTCGCGTTCGCAAAGCCGTGGTCGCGTTCGCGAAGGGTAAGGTTTGCAAAGCTTCGCGTTTGCGAAGCCACGGTCGTGTTCGCGAAGGGTTACATTTGTGGGTAGTTGAGTTGTGCTTCGCGAACGCAAGGGACCTGTTGCGTTCGCGAAGAAGAGAGGTCTAGACAGAGAGTTTGGGGCGTAATTTCGGATTTTTGGAAAATATTAATATTTTGATATGGAATTAATTCCTATAATATTTGTGAGCTGAGTCAATTTAATTGTGACTAGATTCGAGCCGTTTGGAAGTTGATACGCGTAGAATGGAATTTCTGGAGCATTGCTTAGCTTGCTCGATATTGGATTTGGCTTGTTCGAGGAAAGTAACTCTTCTAATCTTGGAGATGAGGGTATGAACCCTGAATATATGTATTATGTAAATCGTTGGAAGGTGACGCACATGCTAGGTGATGGGCGTGTGGGCGTGCACTATAGAAATTGTGACATAATTATTTCTGTGGAATTTTGTAGTTAAATAATCTTGGCATTTTCCATGCAGTTTTATCTGTTAAAGAAATTGAGCTGAAAAGCATATTAAAAATCATGTGGAGGCTATGTGTCAGTATTATTGGGACCCACGAGGTCATATTGCTGTGGATTATTTGTTTAAATTGAAAATTCATACTGAGTCATATTCATTTCATTGCATATCATATCTCAGTCTCTGTTGTCATTTATTGATACATCCTTTTGGGCTATTCTCATGACAATGTGAGCCCATGAAAGAGACTAGAGAGACTGATGACTGAGGGAGGCCGAGGGCTTGATTGTGAGGATATACTTTGGGGTCGGGCTGCACGCCGCAGCAGGCCATGCTGGCTTTATATATATATATTATACTATTGCACGTGAGTTGGTCGTGCGGTATCTATATATTATACTATTGCACGTGAGTTGGTCATGCAACACGTGAGTAGGCCGTGCGAATCCAGATATTATTATAGCACGAGAGTTGGCCGTGCGGAGCCAGATATTATTATAGCACATGAGTTGTCCGTGCGGATCCAGATATGATATTATAGCACGTGAGTTGTCCGTGCTTATAGCGCTTGGGCTGTAGGAGCCCCTCATGAGTCTGTGCACACCCCTAGTGAGCGTAGTCGAATATAAACAGGGATCAGGCTGCACGCCGCAGTAGGTATTGTAGAGCGCTGAGTGATTGAGTGTGCTGAGCACAGTGAGAGAGAATGTGAGACAATGAGATTGAGTACTCTGAGAGAGTGTGAGTACATGAGTGCAATCTCTAAGATACATTGCATTGATATGCACACATGACATATATGCATAGAGATGTGTTTTCCTCATACTGTACGGTATCACATTATTCCTGATTTCTCACACATGTTGACAGATGGGCATAGTGATGCATTTGTTTTACACTGGTTATCTGGGAAAGGAAATGTGATATTTTATTTATTATTGAAAGGATTTTGGAAAAATAAATGTTCTCAAATTATTCATATTTTTGGCAACTTCGGCAAACGATTTGTATTTTTTACTGATGTACTTGAAAGGAAGAATTATTATTGCTGAAATCATGACGTGACTGAGCATTTTATCTCTGAGTTACTTCTGGTATTATTTGCTTTATGTCGTTATTAATTGTTGTGGATTAATCGTTTTGGACCCGACCTTGTTAGAAGCTCGTCACTACTTTCAACCTAAGGCTAGGTTTGTTACTTACTCAGTATATGGGGTCGGTTGTACTGATACTACACTTCTGCACATTGCGTGCAGATGTTTACTGTTGTTGTTGTTGTGCTCGATGGTTGCGGGATTTGAAGTTGTACCTGCGTTCCTTTTGTAGCTGCCTCTTGTTCAGGGTAGCTTTAGATTTATAAAAGCTTTGTTTATGTATTATTCAAACAAACTATGTATTTATTTCATTTCTGCTTTGTATACTCTATTCTTAGAAGCTCATGATTGGTACTACCAGTTCTTGGAAATTGTACAAGATTAAGACCTTTATTCACTTAAATTGCTTTAATAATTATTATTGAAATTGGATAGTTGGTAATTGGCTTACCTAATAGGTTGGGTTAGGTGACATCACGACTAGTTGGATTTTGGGTCGTGACAAATAGAGTGGCATAGGATCACCCCCGGGTATACGCGTGATAAGATGGAATAGTGATGTGATGGCTTGGAAACAACTCTTGGCACATTCGAGGACGAACGTATGTTTAAGTGGGAGAGAATGTAACACCCGGCCGGTCGTTTTGAGTATTACAACCCCGTCTCCCCATTTACTATTCAAGTTATGTTTTTCAGTTGTTTTAGGATTTACCGGGTTGATTGGTTTGGGTCCGGCGAGGTTTTGGAATAATGTGAAACACTTAGTTCCAAGGTTTAGAACTTACGTTGAAAAGGTTGAGCGGATGTTGAATTATGTGTAACGACCCCGGAGAATATTTGCTAAGGAAATTAAGGTTTTGTGGTGCCGAAGTAGATTAATTATTACAAAGGTTGTAGAACTTTCTCCCTTGGATGTTAATTTCAAAGCAATAAGACTAACAAAAATACAGTGAGCTATCTCCCATAGCGCAGCTATAGCACAGGAGGGAAGCTGAAAACTTTAGCAAACCAGTGAGCTAAAGCCTTATAGCACAGGGATAACACCAGTGGAATATTATTGTATCAGATTTTAGCAAACCAGTGAGTTAAAGCCTTATAGCACATGGATAGCACTAGTGGAAAAACATTGTACCTAGGCCTATTAATACATGAGCGGGGAGAGAGGAGAATAAAAGGATTTCAAGACTAGGGCTTTTCTCTCCATCACCCATCCGGCCAAGGCTTCCAATACACACTTAAGGTGAGTTTTAAGAGTATTTTTATGATGATTTTACTTCTCAATCACTAGTTACAACAAGATTTTGTATTGGATTCCATAGGATTTCTTCAAAATCTCAAGAACACCCCAAACGTTGACTTTCAAGATTTGTTCTTCAAGAGGTAATCGTTCACTCTTAAACCTATAATCGTGGATTATTAGTGAATATATGAGCAAGAAATAAGCATTAGCACTTATTGGATGGTGCTTGGAAACCATAAATACTTCAACTATATTATTAGGTGTTGTAGACATTTTTGTAATGAATTAATTAGTAACAATTGGGTGGATGTCAGTTCATTGATGGTTGCAATGGTGCTAAAGAAGGCAATTTATAGACAAACGATGGTTTAGTATCTCTTATTGGTGGGAATGAGGGATTATTGGATGAAGAAACACCATTATTAGAGGTAGTTGAATGCTATGCACTCTAGGTGTTTGATAAAATGCCAAAACGACCAAAAACCTGGAAATGTTTACTAATATTGGTCCAATTGAATTATGTTGATGTAGATTGAAGTTGTAAGAGTAGTGGGTGGTTTTAGTAGCACTAAAGAGCTCATCAAGGGATGTTGGCTAAACTACTCTCTTAGAATTGAATTCCACGATGTTCCCGAAAGTTTCAAGTATGGTTGGACTTGGGGTTGGACGGGCGTTCATATTTTATAACTCTTGTCGGGTTCCAAGACGTGGGCCTCATAGGCGATTTTTGAGTGCAATTTCAAATTTTGTTGAAAAATTAGTATTTTCTTATGGAATTAATTTCAATAAATTTTATTGACTGAATCGAATAATTTATGGCTAGATTCGAGGCATTTGGAGACAAATTCACGAGGCAAGGGCCTAGCGGAGAAAAGAATTATACGGTTTGAGGTATGTAACACTTCTAATCTTGGTTTTGAGGGTATGAATCCCTGAATTACATATTGTATGAATTATTTGGAGATGACGCACATGCTAGGTGATGGGCGTGTGAGCGTGCATCATAGGAATTGTGAGTTGCATAATTAAATAATTGACATTATCCGCACATCCTCCATGTGTTAGAGAAATTGAGCTGAGACTCGTGTTGAAGATCGTAATTTGGCTATGCGCCGATATATTTTGGGATCCACAGAGGTCGTGCTGTTGTTGAATTTAACTGTTTAAAAATGTAATTTGTACTCAGTCACATCTATTATTTTCATATCATATCTTAGTTTCTGTTGTCGTTCATTGATATATCATATCATCATGCCGGGCTGATTTCTATATCATTGTGAGCCCAAGAGACTAGAGAGGTTTATGACTGAGTGAGGCCGAGGGCCTGCTTTGTGAGTTATAATTATGGGATCGGGTTGCACGCCGCAACATGTTTATTTATTTATGCTTGGATCTGGCTATTATAGCGCTTGGGCTAAAGGAGCCCCTCTGGAGTCTGCACCCCCACAGTGAGCGTAGTTGATATATATATCTGGGATGAATCTTCCTTGGGTATGGATCTTGCCGTAGATATATATATTGAGGTATGGATCTTCCCTAGGTATGGATCTTTCCCGAAGCATTTATATTGAGGGATGGATTTTCCCTGAGCATGGATATTGGCCGAAGCATTTATATTGAGAGATGGAGTTTTCCTGGGCATGGATCTTGCCCGAAGCATCTATATTGAGGGATGGATTTTCCCTGGGCATGGATCTTGCCCGAAGCATTTATATTGAGGGATGGATTTTCCCTGGACATGGATCTTGTCCAAATCATATATATTTTGGGGTGGATCTTCCCCTAGGCTAGATTGACCTTGTACAGTACTGAGTGACTGGATGTCAGTTATTATGTATATATATTGGGATGGATCTTCCCTGGGATGGATTGGCCATATACAGTACTGAGTAATTAAGTATTTTAGATCGTGAGTACACAGAATTTTCACGAAGATGTATCACATATAGTATGTACATTGGCACGTGCATACAAAGATGTCATATTCTTCATATTTTTCAGAATTGATCTATTTTATTTGTACTGAGAGTAATTGTTGAACTTGAAAGCATGCCTATATTTTTGTATTGTTATTTCTATACCGGACTGTACCTGCTGAGCCTGTCACTACTTTCAGCCCAAAGGTTAGTCTTGTTACTTATTGAGCTGGTTGTACTCATACTACACTCTGCACCTCGTGTGCAGATCCAGGTGCTCCCGGATACGGCGGTTGCTAGACTGCTGAATTTATTTTGTGGAGATTATCAAGGTATCTTCTTGGCATCCGCAGACTTTGACTCCCTTCCTTTTTAGTTATTGTACTGTTCTATATTTTCAGCCAGACCTTGTATTCATTTAGATGCTTATGTACTCAGTGACACCGAGTTTTAGGAATGTTTATATATGTATTTGTGATATTTTGTCTGTTGAATTTAAATATTATATTTTCAAACATAAAAGATATGGTGGTTTATTGAGATTGTTGACTTGCCTAGTATTGATATAGGCGCCATCACGATATGTGAGATTTTGGGTCGTGACAATTATACTGGAAGTATCTGTGATTGAAACTAGAAAAAACACATCTAAATTTTTAAGGTTTCCCTAATGTTATGAATAAAATGCTAAACTTTTATGATTACAGATGTGAAAGATACAAATTGTGTAGCATATAATACTGGAGGGATCTTTAATTCAAAATCAGAAACAATAATACATCAAATGGTGCAAAAAGATAACCCTAGTATAATATGCTGGACTTTTCTTAATTAATATCAAAAACTCAGAATCTTCCAGATTTTTATACTGGAAGTATGTGTGATTCAAATAATAGACTGGAGTTTTCTGAATTGATATATAAAACTCATAAAATACCTAATATCTAATTATTTGCGTACATTAAATGCAGGATGCATACAAATTTCTTGATTATTGCTTTCGATGGCAAATGGACACCAGATTACAAGTATTTAGATCATAAAACAAAGCTTCTGCTTATAAATGATGGTACTTCATTTGACGAATTCATGAATAAGATTTTTCAAGTTATGGAGTTCGACAAGAACAAGTTTGAAGCAACCGTATGGCTTAATATCAATGTAGGTACTAGCAGGGGAATACATGTGACAAAAGATGAAGAACTTACTTCATATATGATGCTTTTAAGAAACGATCCATACTATAAAGGTTCCAAATTTGTTATTGATATATCAAAAATACTTTCTGAAAACCTTATTAGAGATCAACAACAAGAAGGTAATGCAATAATGGAGATTGACAACCAACAATTATTGAAGGGAACCACATATGTACCAGAAGAGCAAGTGATGCTGATTTTTGAAATACCAGAAGAGCAAGACATTCCGATTTATGAAATTACAATGGAAAATAAGAGTGTAATTCCTATAGAAGATCAACCCTTTAAAACACTAGACACAATTGAAGGGAGACAAAGGAAGGCAAAAGTAAAGGCAAAAGAATCCCCATCAATAATACTAAAGGAAAATGCGTCATTGGATGATTTAAAACTGGGGTCTATTTTTCAAGACAAAAATGCTATGATTAGATGTTTTTGCTTAGCAGCAATAAAGGAGTACTTTGAGTTCTATGTTAAAACATCAAGTAATACAAGATACTTTTTGGTATGTACTGATGAAAAGTGTGGGTGGACTGTTCGAGGTTCAAGAATTAAGGAATCAACACTTTTTAAAATAGTTAAATTTCAGAGAACACATGAATGCTCGGTTAATATTAGAAAGTCATATCAAAGACAAGCAACCTCAAATGTGATTAGAGGTTACATGATTGGCAACTTAAGAGACATAGCTACTGAAGTAAAGCCTATGTTTGTCATTTCAAAAATGAAAAGAGCACATGGAATAAATGTTGGTTATGGAAAAGCATGTCGTGCTATTCAAAAAGGGATATCTTTATTAAGAGGAACAACAGAAGAAAATTATGAGCAACTTCGATCATATTTGTATATGATCGAACAAAACAATCCCGGATCATATACTAATAACATGTAAATTTCTTGTGTTTGTGGCCACACATCTGCTAATATCCTTTAGTATTCAACTTGTCATATCGTAAAACTACATTTTATTTACTTTTCAATGTAACATGTTTGTTTACATGTTTCTTTTATGTATGGGGTGTCAATTTCTGGGTGGAAGTATTGTAGACCGCTTATTGCTATTGATGGAACATTTCTAAAAAATAAATATAGAGGTGTTCTATTAGTGGCAGTTACAAATGATGAAAATAACTAGATTTTCCCTATAGCATTTGAGGTAGAGGATTCAGATAATAACGAATCATATGAATGGTACTTCAGAGAATTAAGAAAAGCAATTGGTGTTCGTAAAGATTTAATGTTTTGGTCAGATCGACACAAGGCCATTGCAAATGAAAATGCAAAAGTTTTCCCTGAGTACTACCATGGTATTTGCATATATCATTTAGAGACGAACCTAAAGCAAAGAAGAGTGAGAAAATTGTAATAGACATGTTTCAAAGTGCTGCAAGAGTATACATTCAATCAGAATTTGATGAATTTATATCCCCAAATAGCTGATGTTGATAGGAAAGCATTCGACTGTTAGATGGAGGAACCACCAAGAAGATGGCCTCATTCGCATTGTCCAAGACGACGATATGATATGCTAACAACAAATATTGTTGAGTCAATGAATAATGTTTTGAGATGTGCAAGAGAATTTCCACTTTTAACAATGATGGATTTCATACAAGAAACATTACAAATCTAGTTCTATGAAAGAAGGACAGCAACAAAAGAAATATTCCGTGAATTATCAAACTGGGTAGAAGCAACATTGGAAGACAAAATTAAATCAGCTTTTACATTTAGAGTATTGCCCATTGATCGACTCAAATTCAAAGTCAAAGAAGGGGGTATGAAATTTATTGTTGATCTAGACAAAAGAACATGTGATTGTTCTGAATTTCACCTAGATAAGATACCTTGTGAATATGCAATTGCTGCAATTGACAGTATATATCAAAAGAAATCGGCTTTCTACTCCGCCCATTATACAATGGGACTTTTGGTTGAAAACATATGAAGGGCAAGTAAATTCTATAGGTGATTCAACAACATGGGTTATACAAGATACTATTAAATCAGAAATCACTAATCCTCCAGATGCAAAAGTTATTTTAGGAAGAAGACAGAAGAATCGACATGTTTCCTGTACAGAATTCAAGAAGGAATCAAGATGTGGTCGTTGTAAAAGATATGGCCATAAGAGAACAAATTGCACAAATTCAGTAGTAGTTCATCCTTATACAAGAAAATACAGGAAAGAGAATGATTGATTATATAGAATAAGGTTGCATACGCTCATTCAAAAAACTGATTGTAATCCAGAATAATTTGCTCGGGATTCTTGTTTCTTAAAATATTATTAGTGACTATTTTTTTTTGTTTCTTGATTTGAAGTCAAAATGACAGTAATCTTTGTTTCTTCTATAACAACATACTTTGCTACAGTTATATAATAATTTTTGTTTTTCCAAAATCCATATATCTATGAAATTTTCTATCTAAGACTCAGTTAAATATACTGGAACTCATTACATAGAATATAGCAGGATTTAGTATACTATACTGATCCAGTATAATATACTGATCTAGTATATTATACTCATACAATATATTATACTAATCCACTATATTATACATATCGATTATATCATGAATGAAAGTTTATGAGTTTTACATATCAATTCAGAAAGCTCCAGCATATTATGCTGGTGTTTTGTTGTTGTTTTGCAATATTTTATGCAGTATTTTTCTCTGGTTTTGAATCACAGATATATCCAATACTATATGCTGAAGAGTTTGTTGTTTTCACATATCTAGGAACCTTAAAAGCATAGATGTACTCAGTTTAATATACTGGAACTCATCACATAGAATATTTCAGCATTCAGCATATTATATTGTTCCAGCATAATATACTGATCCAGTATATTATTGTATACGGTCAAAACCAATTTCGACCTTCGTATGATTGGTCAAGATTGGAACATAATGGATCGAATCAGGTATGAGATCCCAAGCCAGGTTACCGAGCTCAAGTTTCAGGGACCAATTAAGTACCGAGCTCGAAGTTAATACCTAGCTCGATTCCAAATTGAACTATGATGTGAGGCGGTGTCATCGAGCTTAAAAGCCAGAGACCGACCAATACCGAACCAAAGTCTATACTGGGCCTCGAGCCAATATCGAGCTATAAAGCTAGAAATCGACCAATACCATGTCCGATCAAGATCGAGCCAAGAGACAAGAGCCAATACAACCGCACTAAGGGAGAGAATTTCGGCGAACATTAGAGAAAAGCTAATCTATCATGGGATCCCCGCTATGTATTTTTAATTATATTTAAAGTAGGATCCCTCCACTATAAGAAGGATAGTTATTATTTCTGTAAAGGGGCAGATTAAGGCATACATACACTTTGATATTCAGATATTACTATTGACAGAGAAATACAGTAGAGATTATCCTCTTGTGAGCTTTATACATTTATTCATCTTGCCAGTTTATAAAATATCTTTCTATTTCAATTTGGTTGGTATTTCATTTTTCATACAGTCAATACCCAGTATATTTCTACTTACTTTATGATTTGTACCAAGTTGTACCACGTATCCTTAGAACTACGTATAAATTTAACTCTATCCATTTTTCGGGTAAACAATTATACAAATCGCGTATGTTTTGCATGAAAGTTTGTGAGTTTTACATATCAATTCAGAAATCTCCAGCATATTATACTGGTATTGTTATTATTTTGCAATATTTTATGCCGCATTTTTTTCTGATTTTGTATCAAAGATACATCCAGTACTATATGCTAGAGAGTTTGAAAGCTCCAGCATATTATACTGGTATTTTGTTGTTATTTTGCAATATTTTATGCCGCATTTTTCTCTGATTTTGAATCAAAGATACATCCAGTACTATATGCTAGAGAGTTTGTTGTTTTCACATATCTGGGAACCTTAAAAGCTTAGATGTCTTCTTCTGTTTTGAATGACAGATACTTCTAATATAAAATGCTTGGCGTTTGTGAAATTTACATATTAATTCATAAAAGTTCAGTATATTATAAGGGATTGTACACATTCAGGATAAAATACTGGAGAATATACATTCAGGTGATATATCTCCAGGATAATATACAGGAAGAAAAATTTTAAAGTCTTTAAGTCCAGCAAATTATTCTGGATATAACTTCTCCATTGTTTTACACTTCTCCATTATAATATACTGGTTTAGTGCGCTTCATAAGTAGCATTTCCAGTATACTATACAGGAACAAAACAAAATAAGAAATCCGGCTAATTATAATAGAATAGCATCAACAAAAATTATGAAATCCAACTTTTTATCCATAAAAACACATCATAAAAAATATAAACTCCAATCCGTTAATCTTTATTTGAATCAATAAATCGCTTCAAATCCAGCAAAAAAAAATGGATTGTACACATCCAGGATAAAATACTGGAGAAAATACTTTCAGGTGATATATCTCCAGGATAATATACATGAAGAAACATTTTAAAGTCTTTAAGTCCAGCAATTATTCTAGATATAACTTCTCCATTGTTTTATACTTCTCAATTATAATATACTGGTTTATAGCGATTCAAAAGTAGCATTTTCAGTATAATATACAGGAACAAAACAAAATAAGAAATCCAGCAAATTATAATAGAATAGCATCAACAAATATTATGAAATCCAACTTATTATCCATAAAACAAACCATAAAAAAATATAAAATCCAATTCGTTAATCTTTATTTTAATGAATAAATCGCTTCAAATCCAGCAAAAAAAACTGGATTGTACTCATCCAGGATAAAATACTTTCAGGTGATATATCTCCAATAGAATATACATGAAGCAAAATTTAAAGGTCTTTAACTCGAGCAAATTATTCTGGATATAAATTTTATATTGTTTTACACTTCTCCGTTATAATATACTGGCTTATATGCCACGACCCCAAATTTTCCTCTGTAGGAGGTCGTGATGGCACCTAGTCTCTAAGACTAGGTAAGCCTATCAATGCGAAATAATGATAGATATATGAAATAAATAAACTACAATTCCAATAATTATAACTCCCAAAACCCGGTAGAAATAAGTCACAAGCTTCTAAGAATTTATCCTCAAGACCTCGTGGAAATAAAACCAAATTCTTTTCAGCTTTAAGAAAATCATAACAATAATCAAAGGCAACTACGGCCATAAATCAATATCAATAAGGGCACTCCCGAGGTACCGCCTCGTAGTCCAAAATCATAAGTAAATTCATAATATCTCATTTTCTTATATCACCGCGGGAGCCTTCACAATTTATTTTAAAGAAACTATTTTCCCAAAATAGCATCTCGCGTTTTAGCCATCCTTATCACATCGCAAAACTTCTAGTAGTTTTCCCTACTAGTCACGCGTATCAAGCCATCCTTATCTCACCGCATGAGTTTCAACACCCAAACCTTATACCACCTCATGCGTATCAATATCACAATATATCACAATTTGCCCTCAAGTGCCCAGATATTTCAATTTGCCAAAATAAATCAACAATAATAATTTTCCATAATAAAGAGCTCACGGCTCATGCCAAAGTAATTCATGATAATATTTTTCCACAATAAAGAGCTCACGGTTCTATCACAATTAGTACGAAAATCTCACAAAATATTCAGCAAATATAATAATTCACAAATTTACTATCTTGTTTTAAATATCAAATTTTTAAATGTAAAATACTTTATTTTTAATAATATTTAAATTAAGAAATTCATCCTTCAAGTAACGCACAGAACAAAAGAAAACGGAGTTTCAACTAAACAGGTAAAACACTTAGCATGAACAAGTTAGGCAAATTTAAAATACGAAAATATATTAATGATGATGAATATAACAGAATAAAACAATTTAATTTATATGCAACAGTGCTCTATACAATTTAAAGACATAATCTTCCACATTTAGCCCGTGTACACACTCGTCACCTCGTGTACACGACTTTCAAGGTATTGCAATTATAACATCAATACCAATCCTAGGGGGAATTTTCCCCACACAAGGTTAGACAAGTCACTTACCTCGACTTGCTCCAATTTAACCAAGTAGTCTGCCTTTTCCTCGACTTTCCGACTCCGATCGACTCGAATCTAGTCATAATTAATTCGATACGGTCAACAAAAATTATAGAATCAATTTCATAAGAAAATACTACATTTTTCAATAAAAATCCGAAATTAACTCAAATATCGCACGTCTCGTAATCCGGCGCAATTTACAAAATATGAACGCCAATCAACCACGAGTCCAACCATACCATTTTTACTAAAATCCGACATCAACTTGACCTCCAAATCTCAAATTCTCATTTTGAAATCCCTAGGCCCAAATCTTCTAATTTCACCTTAACAACATGTTATATATTGAAAATATTCAATGATAATCCAATAAAATTGACTAAGAATGATCACATGTGACTTACCTCAAGTTTCTCCGTGAATTCTCTCTGAAAACTCACCCAAACCTGTGTTGAAAATGTCCCAAATGACAAAAATATCGGAACCACTCTGTTTTGTAATCTGTCAGGGCTTTCGCACCTGCGATGCACGTGACTGCATCTGCGCTTTCGCAGATGCGAAGGCCTCCCTTGCTTCTGCAGCTAGCTTCGCTTCTGCGATCCTTCGTCCGCATCTGTGGGCTCGCAGATGTGGTATTTTCCTTCGCATCTGCAGCCACTACCCACTCTCCCTTTTTCGCTTCTGCGCTCCCACGCTCACTTCTGCGAACTTGCACCTGTGAGCCAAATTCCACAGGTGCGATTATATCAGTAGGCAGCAGCAAGTTCAATTGTTCTAAGTCCTAATTTGATCCGTTAACCATCCGGAACACCCACGAGCCCCTCGGGACATCTACCAAATAACCAACAAGTCCTAATACATCATACGAACTTGGCCGAGTCTTCAAATCACATCCAATAATAGTAAAACATGAATCACACATAGATTCAAGCCTAATAAACTTTGAAACTTTCAATATCTACAAAACGACACCGGAACCTATGAAATCAAGTCCGATTGACCTCAAATTTTGCACGCAAGTCATAAATGACCTAACGGAGCTATGAAAATTTTCGGAACTGGATTCCGACCCCGATATCAAAAAGTCAACTCCCCAGTCAAACTTCCAAACTTAAATTCCTATTTTAGCCATTTCAAGCCTAATTTAACTACGAGCCTCCAAATAATATTCCGGACGCGCTCCTAAGTCCAAAATCACCATACAGAGCTATTGGAATCATCAAAAGTTTATTCCGGAGTCATTTACACATAGGTCTCTATCCAGCCTACCTTTTTAACTTAAGTTTTAAACTTTGGAACTAAGTGTTCCAATTTATTCTATAATTCTCAACGTACCCGAACCAATTGCCCTGGAAAGTCATATAACAGTTATAAGGTATAGAATGAGCATTAAATAGGGGAACGGGGCTACAGCTTTTAAAATGTTTGGCCGGGTCGTTACCTCCTCCCCATCTTAAATAAATGTTTGTCCTCGAACGAGTTTAGAATTATACCTGGAGTGGTGAAAAGATGAGGATAACAACTGCACATATCATGCTCGGTCTCCCAAGTCGCCTCCTGGACCAGATGACCCCTCCACTGAACCTTCACAGAAGCAATGTTCTTTGACCTCAGCTTTCGAACCTGCTGTCCAAAACCGCTACTGGTTCCTCAACATAAGATAGATCCTTGTCCAACTGAACTGAACTGAAGTCTAACACATGAGACGGATCGCCATGATACTTCCATAGCATAGAAACATGGAATACCAGATGAACTGCAGAGAGACTAGGTGGTAGTGAAAGTCTGTAAGCCATTTCTCCAACTCTTTCAAGAAGCTCAAAAGGCCCAATATACCTAGGGCTCAACTTACCCTTCTTCCCGAACCTCATCACACCCTTCATAGGCGAAACCCGGAGTAAGACCCGCTCACGAACCTTCCGTTCCGCATAACTCTTCTGTCTAGATTGGGTTGTACTAAGTCGATCCTGAAGCAATTTAACCTTTTCCAAGGCATCCTGAACCAAGTTAGTACCCAATAGCCTAGCTTCACCCGGTTCGAACCAACCCACTGGAGATCGGCATCGCCTACCATACAAGGCCTCATACGGAGCAATCTATATGCTCGACTAATAACTGTTGTTGTAAGCAAAATCCCCAAGTGGTAAGAATTGGTCCCAAAAAACCCCAAAATTTATCACACACACACAAAGCATATCCTCCAGTATCTGAATAGTGCGTTCGGTCTGCCCGTCCGTCTGAGGGTGAAATGTTTTACTCAACTCTACCCAAGTACCCAACTCACATTGTACTGCCCTCCAGAAACGTGATGTAAACTGCGTACCCCGGTCAGCGATGATAAATACCGGTACGCCGTGAAGTCTGATGATCTCACAAATATAGATTCAAACTAACTGCTCGGAAGAGTAGGTAATCATTACAGGAATGAAATGAGCTGACTTGGTCAGCCTATCCACAATAACCCAATATGCATATAACTTCCGCTGAGTCCGTGGAAGCCCAACAACGAAATCCATAGTGATCCGCTCCCATTTCCATTTTGGAATCTCTAACTTCTGAAGCAATCCACCCAGCCAATGATGCTCACATTTCACCTGTTGACAATTTAGATGACGAGCTACATACTCCACTATGTCTTTCTTTATCCGCCTCCACCAATAGTGCTGTCTCAAGTCCTGATACATCTTTGCAGCACCTGAATGAATGGAGTACCGCGAACTGTGAGACTCCTGGAGAATCAACTCACGCAAACCATTTACATTAGGCACACATAGCCTGCTTTGCATCCGTAATACATCATCATCTCCAATAGTGACTTCCTTAGCATCACTGTGCTGAACTGTGTCCTTAGGGACAAGCATTGGGGGTCATCGTACTGACGCTCCCTGATACGATCATACAAAGAAGACTGGGAAACCACACAAGCCAAAATTCGACTCGGCTCGAAAATATCCAATATAACAAACTGATTGGCCATGTCCTGAACATCCAAGGTTAAAGGCCTCTCTGCTACCGGTAAATATGCTAAGTTGCGCAAACTCTCCACCTTACGACTCAAGGCATCGGCCACTACATTGGCCTTCCTGGGATGATAGAGAATGGTGATATCATAATCCTTAAGCAACTCCAACCATCTCCGTTTCTGCAAATTAAGATCCTTCTGTTTAAACAGATGTTGTATACTCCGGTGATCGGTGTAAACCTCACAATGGACACCGTACAAATAATGCCGCCAAAGTTTTAAGGCATGAACAATAGCTGCTAACTCAAGGTCGTGGATCAGATAATGCTTCTCATGTACCTTTAACTGTTTGGACGGGTAGGCAATCACCTTACCGCCTTGCATCAACATTGCGTTGAGACCAATACGCGACGCATCACAATACACAGTATAAGACCTTGAACCCATAGGTAATACCAATATTTGGGTTGTAGTCAAAGCTGTCTTGAGCTTTTGGAAGCTCTCCTCACATTCCTCAGTCCACCTGAACGGAGCACCCTTCTGGGTTAATTTGGTCATAGGTGCAGTAATAGAAGAGAAACCCTCTACAAATCAGCGATAATACCCTGCCAAACCAAGGAAACTCCTGATCTCCATAGCTGAGGATAGTTTAGACCAACTCTGCACTGCCTCAAGCTTCTTCGAATCTACCTTGATTCCCTCGCACTAAACTATATGACCCAAAAAACACACTAAATCAAGCCAGAATTCTCACTTTGAAAATTTTGCATATAACTTCTTTTCTCTCAAAGTCTAAACCACGGTCCTCAGGTACTGTTCATGATCTTCCCAACTTTGGGAATACACTAGAATGCCGTCAATAAACACAATGATGAAAGAATCAAGATATGGATGAAATACACTATTCATTAAGTGCATAAATGTTGCTGGGGCATTGGTCAGCCCAAAAGACATCACAAGGAACTTGTAATGACCGTACCGAGTCCTGAAAGCAGTCTTCAGGATATCTGGCTCCCGAATCTTCAACTGATGATAGCCTGAATGCAAGTCGATCTTAAAAGACACTCTGGCACCCTGAAGCTGATCAAATAGGTCATCAATACGTGGCAATTGATACCTGTGCTTCACTGTAACCTTGTTCAGCTGGCGGTAATTAATACACATCCGCATTGTATCATCCTTCTTCTTTACAAATAATATAGGAGAACCCCAAGGCGATACACTGGCAAAATGAAGCCATTTTCAGGAAAATCTTATAATTGTTCTTTTAATTCTTTCAACTCTGCTGGGGCAATACGATATAGTGGAATAGAAATGGGCTGACTGCCCGGTAACAAATCAATGCCAAAATCAATATCCCTGTCGGGTGGCATACCAGGGAGATCCACTGGAAATACATCAGGAAACTCCCCTACTGTAGGAACTGGCTCCATGATAGGAGTATCAACACTAACGTCTCTCACATAGGCTAGATACGCATCACACTCCTTCTCAACCATTCATTAAGCTTTAAGAAATGAAACAACCCTGCTAGGAACATGATCTGAGGTACCTCTCCAATCTGGGCGCGGTACACCTGGAATATCCAATGTCACTGTCTTGGCGTAACTATCAAGAATAGCATGATAGGGCGACAACCAGTCCATGCCCAAAATAATATCTAAATCCACCATACTGGGCAATAATAAATCAGCTCTGGTCTCAAAACCACTGATAACAATTAAACACGACTGATACACGCGGTCCACAATAATAGATTCACCCATGGGTGTAGATACATAAATAGAAGAACTCAAGGAATCATGTGATATAACCAAATACGGGGTAAAATAAGATGACACATAAGAATAAGTTGAGCCTGGATCAAATAAGACTGATGCATCTCTATAACAGATCGGAATAATACCTGTGATAACAGAATCGTATGCAACGGCTCTCTCCTAGCAAGAAGGGCATAATATCTGGCCTGGACTCCCCTTCTAGGGCAACATCTACCTATCCGACCTCCACCTCTGGCTGGCTGTGCAGGTGGAGTGGCAACTGGTGTAGTAATCATGGCCTGAGAAGCCTGAGGTCCCTGTGGAATGGGTGGGTCCTGAGAAATCTGTGGAGGTGCACCCCTCCTAAATTTGGGGCAATCTCTCATAATATGACGAGTGTCACAACACTCAAAATAATCCCTCAGAGGACGTGGCTGTTGGGACTGGCTCGGGCCCGATCGACTAGATTGCCCGCTGAAAGCACCCTGTACAGGAGGTACAGTAGACACTAGCGGTGCATCATATGGAACCTAAGGTCTGGGAGTAGCCGGAATACCACTGGAAGCTGGAAGTGCTTAATAAATAGGACTACTCATATAACCTCTACTATGACAGGCTGCAACTGGGGCACGAGAATTATTATATATGCCAGAATCTCGGGGTCTCTTAGCTTCCCTCTCTTCCCTCTCCCGAGTCCGCATACCTTCCAATCTCCTAGAAATTGATACCACTTGTTGGTATGTCATATCCATCTCTAGCTCTAGTGCCATATTGAATCTGATACTAAGGTGGAGACCAATAATAAATCTGCGAACCCGCTCTCGAACAGTAGCAACTAAGGCTGGTGCATGCCTAGCCAACTTACTAAATCGGACCTCATACTCAGACACGGTCATACAACCCTGGCGCAGCTGCTCAAACTCTACGCGCCATGCATCTCTAAGGCTCTGAGGAACATACTCCCTTAAGAACATATCTGAAAATTGAGTCCAAGTGAGTGAAGTTGCCTCAGCTGGACCGTCTAACTCATATGTCCGCCACCACTGGTAGGCTGTTCCTCTAAACTGGAATGTCGTGAAAGAAACCCCATTGGAATCCACAATACCCATAGTACGAAGGATACGGTGACATTCTACCAGAAAACCATGAGCATTATCTGAAGCTAAACTGCTGAAAGTGGGAGGGTGGTACTTCTTATACCTCTCGATCTTGAGCTGCTCCCTCTCTGAAACTGCCGTCCTATTCTCAGGCCGAACTGGGACAACTGGCTGTACTGGTATAACTTCTGGGGCATGATCAACTTGGGCACGTGGCTCTAGAGTACGGGCGGTGGGAGTTTGTGCTCCTCCACCGGCCTGAGATGTGGCAGGAGCAAGAGGAATTAACCCTGCCTGAGCTAGAGTGACAAACATTCTAAACAACTGGGCAAGTGTCTCCTCAAGTGCATGAGTAGTAACAGGCGTCTCAGGTGCCTGCTCTCCAACTGGAGCTACTGGTGGCTCTGGTGTAGCAGCTCGTGCAGGTGCTCTAGTTGCACCACGTGGTATTTCTCGACCTCTGTCTCGGCCTCTGCCCCGACCCCAACCTCTTGCCGCTCCAACAGAGGGCGCGGGTGTCTGATCATCGGATCCAGTTGTGTGTGTCCTCACCATCTGTGAGATAATAGAAAGACAATGGTTTAGAACTCTGAAATTAACAAATGTGCACGATAAGGAATCAAAGAAGTGAATATTTTCCTAACAGTTCCATAGCATCCTGAAGATAAGTATAGACGCCTCCGTACTGATCCGCAAGACTCTACTAAACCTTCTTGTGACTCATAACACCTATGAACCTAGAGCTCTGATACCAACTTATCACGACCCCAAATTTCCATCTGTAGGAGGTCGTGATGATACCTAGTCTCTAAGACTAGGTAAGCCTATCAATGCGGAATAATAATAGATATCTGAAATAAATAAACTACAATTCAAATAATTATAACTCCCAAAACCCGGTAGAAATCAGTCACAAGATTCTAAGACTTTATCCTCAATGTCTCTATATATCAAGGTCTAAAGAAAAATAAATAAGCAACATGATAATGATAGAAGGGGACTCCGGAGTCCGCGGACGCTGGCAGATATACCTCGAAGTCTCCGTACATAGGTAACTCACTGATGTCTGGGCTGGTAAGATGTACCTGGATCTGAACAAAAAGATGTGCAGAAGCATAGTATGAGTACACCACAGCGGTACCCAATAAGTGCCACGCCAAACCTCGGTAGAGTAGTGACGAGGTCACGTCAGGCCCTACTGGAAAATAAATAATGGCATGGTAAAATGTTTAACAATATAATAAGATAAAATGACAATGGAAATGAATTAAGTAGTATGTCACCATTTAATTACACCAAATAATGGAAATTAAGACCTCGTGGAAACAAAACCAAATTCTTTTCAGCTTTAAGAAAATCACAACAATAATCAAAGGCAACTGCGGCCATAAATCAATATCAACAAGGGCACTCCCGAGGTACCGCCTCGTAGTCTAAAATCATAAGTAAATTCACAATATCTCATTTACTTATATCACCGCGGGAGCCTTCACAATTTCTTTTAAAGAAAATATTTTCCCAAAATAGCATCCCGCGTTTTAGCCATCCTTATCACATCGCAAGACTTCTAGTAGTTTTCCCTACTAGTCACGCGTATCAAGCCACCCTTATCTCACCGCATGCATTTCAACACCCAAACCTTATACCAGCTCATGCGTATCAATATCACAATATATCACAATTTTTCCTCAAGTGTAGAGATATTTCGATTTGCCAAAATAAATCAACAACAATATTTTTCCATAATAAAGAGCTCACGGCTCATGCCAAAATAATTCATGATAATATTTTTCCACAATAAAGAGCTCACGGCTCCATCACAATTAGTACGAAAATCTCACAAAATATTCAGCAAATATAATAATTAACAAATTTACTACCTTGTTTTAAATATCAAAATTTTAAATGTAAAATACTTCATTTTTAATAATATTTAAATTATGAAATTCATCCTTCAAGTAACGCACAGAACAAAAGAAAACATAGTTTCAACTAAACAGGTAAAACACTTAGCAGGAACAAGGCAGGCAAATTTAAAATACGAAAATATATTAATGATGATGAATATAACAAAATAAAATAATTTAATTTATATGCAACAATGCTCTACACAATTTAAAGACATAATCTTCCATATTTAGCCCGTGTACACACTCGTCACCTCGTGTACATGACTTTCAACATATTGCAATTATCACATCAATATCAATTATAGGGAGAATTTCCCCCGCACAAGGTTAGACAAGTTACTTACCTCGACTTGCTCCAATTTAACCAAGTAGTATGCCTTTTCCTCCACTTTTCGATTCTGATCGACTCGAATTTAGTCATAATTAATTCGATACAGTCAACAAAAATTATAGAATCAATTCCATTAGAG
>AWOL01S0056913.1:0-15271 GCA_000715115.1 Nicotiana otophora
GAACAAGGCAGGCAAATTTAAAATACGAAAATATATTAATGATGATGAATATAACAAAATAAAATAATTTAATTTATATGCAACAATGCTCTACACAATTTAAAGACATAATCTTCCATATTTAGCCCGTGTACACACTCGTCACCTCGTGTACATGACTTTCAACATATTGCAATTATCACATCAATATCAATTATAGGGAGAATTTCCCCCGCACAAGGTTAGACAAGTTACTTACCTCGACTTGCTCCAATTTAACCAAGTAGTATGCCTTTTCCTCCACTTTTCGATTCTGATCGACTCGAATTTAGTCATAATTAATTCGATACAGTCAACAAAAATTATAGAATCAATTCCATTAGAGAATACTATATTTTTCAATAAAAATTCGAAATTAACTCAAAAATCGTCAGTGGGGCTCACATCTCGGAATCCGCCGAAAGTTATGAAATATGAATGCTCATTCAACTACGAGTCCAATCATACCATTTTTACTATCATCCGACATCAACTTGACCATTCAACTCAAATATTCTAATGTCACCTTAAAAACATGTAATCTATTCGAAATATTCAATGATAATCCAATATAATTGACTAACAATAATCACATGTGACTTACCTCAAGTTCCTCCGTGAATTCTCTTTGAACAATCGCCCAAAACCGTGTTGAAAATATCCAAAATGACAAAAATGTCGGAACACCTCTGTTTTGTAATCTGACAGGGCTTTCGCACCTGCGATGCACGTGACCGCATCTGCGCTTTCTTAGATGCAAAGGACTCCCTCGCTTCTACGGCAAGCTTCGCTTCTGCGATCCCTCGTCCGCATCTTCGAGCTCGCAGATGCGATATTTTCCTTCGCATCTGCCGCCACTGCCCACTCTCCTTTTTTTGCTTTTGCACTCCCACGCTCGCTTCTGCGAGCTCACACCTGCGAGCCAAATTCTGCAGGTGCGATTGTATCAGTAGGCAACAGCAAGTTCAATTGTTCTAAGTCCAAATTTGATCTGTTAACCATCTGAAATATGCCTGAGCCCCTCGGGACCTTAACCAAATATACCAACAAGTCCTAATGTATCATACGAACTTGGTTGAGTCTTCAAATCACATCCAACAACACTAAAACACTAATCACACATAGATTCAAGCCTAATGAACTTTGAAACTTTCAATTTCTACAAACGACACCAGAACATATCAAATCAAGTCTAATTGACCTCAAATTTTGTGCGCAAGAATAAATGACCTAACAGAGCTATGAAAAGTTTTGGAACTGGATTCCGACCCCGATATCAAAAACTTAACCGGTCAAACTTTCAAACTTAAATTACTATTTTTGCCATTTCAAGCCTAATTTAACTACGGGCTTCCAAATAATTTTTCGGACGTGCTCGTAAAACCAAAATCACCATGCGGAGCTATTGGAATCATCAAAATTTTATTTCGGGGTCGTTTACACATAGGTCACTATCCAACCTACCTTGGTAACTTAAGTTTTAAACATTGGAACTAAGTGTTCCAATTTATTCTAAAAATCTCATCGGACCCGAACCAATTGCCCCGGCAAGTCATATAATAGTTATAAGGTAAAGAATGAGCATTAAATAGGGGAACGGGGTTACAACTTTTAAAAAGCCTAGCCGGGTCGTTATATTATAGCGCTTCATAAGTAGCATTTGCAGCATAATATATAGGAACCAAACAAAATAAGAATTTCAGCAAATTATACTAGAATATCATCAACAAAAATTATGTAATCCAACTTATTATACATAAAAATACACCATAAAAATATAAACTCCAATCCACATTGTACATAAAAATATAAAAGTAGAAACACAAACACGTGCTAAAAATATATATTCCAGTATATTAATCTGCATTTCAATCCAAAATATCTTTTAAATGACAACAAAAAACAAAAAACTATTTATTGGTCTTTGTGTTGCGCCTTTTTGAAATGCAAGGTTTGTCTAATCTTCCAGTGGCCTCAACTTCACTAACCAGATATACCAGCTGCTTCTTCTTACCATAATTGTATGATAATTCTCTATATCTGGTTCGAAGACATGTTAGATCAAAGATGTTCTTGTCAACATGTATCTTCTTGCCTTCAATGAAATACTCCGCAAATGCAGAATAATATATACCACAATCACTACATACAAAACACATATTAAGAAATAATAATATAAACCATAAAGGAGTAAAAACACAAGAATATGATATAAAAACATATTGCAACTTACGCTTTTTCCTATTGAGGCAAGTCATCCATTGATATAAGAGGAAATGGTTCAGATAGAACCTCTCTTCCCAAGTAATGTGATCTATTTAATGCAATGTCACTTCTTTGCCCATAAAATGTAATAGTATCGAGCAACAATGGTATCATTACAACACATGAGTGCAATGCTTTATGAACTACAACATCATATCTTGGGGATCTCATTGAGTCATATACGTCTATGCAGCTACCATGCAAAGATAGAATGCCCAACACCCAATGCCATGCATCTTTTACATTGATTGGCATAAGAACATAATCAACGAAAAGCCATGGGGTGTTACAAAGCATGTCAAACCCAAGCGCATACTCTTTTTATTTCTTTGTCAACTCAAATATATATATATATATATATATATATATATTTTACATTCATGTTATGATAAGAGTGGGTTGCTCTAGTGGTAAGCACCCTCCACTTCCAACCAATAGGTTGTGAGTTCGAGTCACCCCAAGAGTAAGGTGGGGAGTTTTTGGAGGGAGGGAGCCGAGGGTCTATCGGAAACAGCCTCTCTACCCCGGGGTAGGGGTAAGGTCTACATACACATTACCCTCCCCAAACCTCATTAGTGGGATTATACTGGGTTGTTGTTGTTGTTATTGTTGTTGTTGTTGTTGTTACATTCATGCTATCTATGGTTGATTTATTGTGCACCTCTTCAATGGAAGAACTGAAATAGTTGTCGGTAGTTGTCATCCTTATGTTTCCATATTTTGCTTTCTTTCAGAGGTAATAGAATATAATATCAATATGCTACAAAATGAAAACAGACATAAATCGAATATATACACACACACACCGATACTAAAACAAAATAAAACAAATAATGTATGATGACATACCATCTTATTGATACCTATACCAACATAATGAAGTTCAAAAAACCATGCCCTCTCAGCTATAAATGCAATTCCAAGATCAAACCGTTCGTCCAGTATATCATCCTTCTTTTTGTACCCCTTCTTCCTAAAAAGACTTAATAAATATATAAATATAATAGTCCAAACTATCATTACAAAGAAAATATAATCAAAACATAAAGAAATATGTATAATTACCTGCGAGTTTGAATTAACTTTGTTTGAACAAACTTACTAAACTCATCACTAATTGATAAAGGAATTTCTTCAATAATTGACGTTTTAAAAGGGTGATCCCCTTTCACAATAACACAAGGTACAATAGGTTTTGTTATTCTTGTTGTATCTTCTTGACTAGAGTCGTCCAAAACCTCATAAGCTTGGACACCTTCAAAACTTGACTGAATAGGCAAGGAAGAAGTTGAAGCATCTTAGGGTGTAGAGCATTTTGGAATAGATGACATTGCAGGAGCAACACATATGGACTCATTAACAAACTCAGAAGATAATTTATGAATCTGACAATCAATTTGAGAGTCAGTCATCTCAATTTCATGATCTGGAATCATCTCGTTGATGATTTTTTATAAACATCTACAGTTGGAACATCTTCATTGCATGACTGTTTAGTCATCTTACCAGACGGAATATCTTCATTTGTTGTTTATTTACGAAGCTCAGCTGTTAATTTATGACCCTCTGAATCACACATTTCTAACCATTTATCTACATCTGCAATTCCAACATCAACAAAACCAGATGCTACATAAAATATGCATTAATATGTTAGAAAATATAAAAAAAAGAAATTTGAATATACAACTTTACGTTTCAATACCAGAAGACCCTTTCTTTATCGCTTCTAAATTAAAATCTTCTAATTTCCCATGTTTATTATTGACATCATGTTCTTTGATATCATGTGAATCCTCTGCAAAGCCAGAAATGGAACAATTAAAAACAGTATATTTTATAATCATTGTCTAAATTATACTGATCCAGTATATAAAACTGAACAACATTACTTTGGACATCACACTTTGTCATGACCCAAAGTTCAACCAGTCGTGATGACACCTAACTCAACCCGCTAGGTAAGCCAATTAACAATTATTCAATTCCAGTGAAATTAATAAAACAGTTAAATAAAAAAGATAACTGAATCTTATACATCCCCCAAGGACTGGTAGTACAGATGATGAGCTTCTAAGATTAGAATATACAAAGCCGGTATGAAATAAATATATTTGTTCGAAATGTACATAAACAGATTGTTATGAATCTAAGACTACCATGAATAAGAGGCAGCTTCGACAGGAACGTAGGTGCATCTTCAAATCTAGCTCCCGTCGATCTCAGTAACGTCAGCAGCCAACATCTACACGCAAGGTGTAGAAGTGTAGTATGAGTACAACCGACCCCATGTACTCAATAAGTAAGAAATCTAGACTTATGTTGAAAGTAGTGACGAGCTCGAACAAAGGTGGGGTCCAACACCAATATCCAACAACATTTCATAGCAACGTATAGCAAGTAATAAAAGAAGTAATTCAGAGATGAAATGCTCATCTTATTCATTGTTTCCCGAAAAATAGTTTCGCATTTCAAGTATATCAGTGAAAACCCGAATCCTTTACTAAAATCGTCGAAAATATGAGTAAATTTGAAAATAGTAATTGTCCCAAAAGTCCTTTCAACAATAAAAAAGATGCTTTATTTTCTTTCCAGATAGCCAGTGAAAAATGCATCATTATGCCTATATGTCAATATGTGTGAGAAGTCATGAATGACGTGATATCGTAGAGCATGAGGAAAATACATCTCTATGCCTGTATGTCATGTGTGCGTGTTAATGCAATGTATCTCAAAGATGAGCTCATGTACTCACACTCTAAGAGTACTCAATCTCACTGTCTCACACTTTCCACTCATCATGCTCAATCACTCCGTACTGTATATGGGCAATCCGGCCCAGGGAAGATCCATCCCAGAATATATACATCAACTGACCATCAGGCACTCAGTACTGAGTAGGGCCAATCCAGCCCGTGGGGAAGATCCAATCTCAGGTATAAATGCTTTGGATAAGATCCATGTCCAGGGAAGATCCATCCCTAAATATAAATCAATCGCGCTCACTGGAGGTGTGTGCAGACTCCGGAGGGGCTCCTTCAGCCCAAGCGCTATATCAAGCCAATCATGGCACAAATCAAAATAACCTATTGTGACGTGCAGCCTGATCCCATAATATAATCAATATAACATTCTGCGGCGTGCAGCCCGATCCTATTATATCACTCGCACTCAGGCCCTCGACCTCACTCAGTCATCAACCTCTCGAGTATCTCGGTATGATGATCCAAAATATCATCTTTAAATCTAATAATTAATTCTATGTTCTAAAACCTTGAAAAGCACTATTTTTCACTCCTCGACTTGCATGCAAAGTCTGTAAAGTTTTCCAGAAAGTTTTTATGTGTAAAATGGATTAAAATGTGAAATAGAGCCTTAGAACTCAATTGAGTTGACTTTGGTCAACATTTTAGGCAAACGGACCCGGATCAGTGTTTTAACAGTTCTGGTAGGTTCGTATCGTGAATTGGGACTTGGGCGTATGCCCGAAATTTAATTTGGAGATCACTAACTCAAGTTATGACCATTTAACGAAAACTAGCAATTTAAAGGCTAAAGATTTGCAAGTTTGACCACGGGGCTGACTTTTTTATATCGGAGCTGGAATTCGATTCTGGAAATTTGAATAGATCTATTATGTCATTTAGGACTTGTGTGCCAAATTTGAAGTCATTCTAGATACATTTAATATGTTTTGGCACGAGATTTGGTAATGGAAAAGTTTAAAACTCAAAGTTCGAATCAGGGTGTGAATTGTAAATTCAACATTGTTTGACGTGATAGTAGACCCCGAGCAAGTTTGTTTTATGTTACGGGACTTGTTGGTATATTCAAACGGGGTCCCGAGTACCCCGAGTGTGATTCGAATCAAAATCGGAACAAGAATTGGACTTGAGCGAACCTGCGGATTTTTAACCGCAGGTCCGAGCTCGCAAAAGCGAGCCTTCCATCATAGAAGCGGCCTGGGCAGGCTGGGCAAAGGTCCCCAGGTGCGGAAACTTGCACGCACCCGCGCGTCCGCAAAAGCGGACTTGATAAGAGCAGAAGCGGAAGGAAGCGCAGGTGCGCATTTGTCCTCCACAGATGCGAGGCCTCGCCTGGCAGCCCAATTTCGCAGATGGGAGAATTTTCTTGCAGATGCGAGCTCTCATGTGCGAGCCCAGGCACCAAAGGTGCGAAAATGCCTGGGCAAGTGTATATATCGATGAGTCCGACATTTCTACTCATTTTGGTCATTTTGAGCTCGGTTAAGGCGGAGTTTTGAGAGGTTTTTCACGATTTCGAACTGGGTAAGTATTCTATAACCAAAAGTGATTATATTTCACAAATCCATATCTATATTCATCATTTATTTCGGATTTAGATGGAAGAAATAGGAATTTTTGTAAAACTTTCCAAAAACGAAAAATGTAGATTTGAAGGTCCATTTGACATCGGAATGGTACAATTTTTGCATGGTTGAACTCGTAGCGGAACGGGTGTTCGCGAGTTTTTCTGGGATTTGAGACGTGGGTCCCACTGTCGAATATTTTAATAAATTTTGAATTTTTATCCAGAAAATTAGTAAATTCATATGGAATTAATTCCTATGGTTTGTATTGAGTATATTGAATTGTTTGTGAATAGATTTGAAGCTTTTGGAGATAAATTGAAAAGAAAAAGTTGTGGTCGAGTAATTGATTGGAATTTGCAAAGCGAGGTAAGTGTCGTGGTTAACCTTGACTTAAAGGAATAGAACCTTTAAACTATTTGTTATGTGAAATGCAGGTGAACGAAGTAAAGGCGAGGTGACCAGTGTCTATATGTCGTCAAATTAACTGTTTGCATAATTACTTGAAAAATTATAAATCGTTTTAAATCGTGAATTAATTATTATAATAATTATTTCTCTCCTATTCTTTGTCAAATATTAATTCTTGAATTACTGCATTAATTGTTACACGCTATTTGAATTATGTGTCTTAATTGCTGTTTGACATTTAGCATATTAAATATTAAACTGTCTATTTTCTCCTTGATTTCCATAATAATTTGGTATTTGTCTTTGTTTGTTTCATAATTAAATCATAATTATTATATGTTTGTTGACTTATAATTTTATATTAATTGTTGCATTTATTGGGGAAATTTCTTCTTTAAGAATTGATAAATGGATATATTGGAGGATCGAGTTTCATGCTGCAACAGAATTGATTGAAATGGATACATTGGAGGATCGGGTTGCATGCCGCAACAAATTTATTAAAAAGTCAATATTGGGGGATCGGATTGCACGCCGTAATAGACTTATTCAAAATTCAATACTGGAGGATCGGATTGCACGCCGCAACAGACTTATTTAAAAGTCTATATATACTTGATTGAAATAAATATATGACAGAGCTATTGGAATCATCAAATTTTTATTCCGGGGTCATTTACACATAGGTCGCTATCCAGCCTACCTTTTTAACTTAAGTATTAAACTTTGGAACAAAGTGTTCCAATTTATTCTAAAATTATCAACGTACCCAAACCAATTGCCCTGGAAAGTCATATAACAATTATAAGGTATAGAATTAGCATTAACTAGGGGAACTGGGCTACAGCGTTCAAAATGTTTGGCCGGGTCGTTACATTCTCCCCCTCTTAAACAAACGTTTGTCCTCGAACGGGTTTAGAATTATACCTGGAGTGGTGAAAAGATGAGAATAATAGCTGCGCATATCATGCTCTGTCTCCCAAGTCGCCTCCTCGACCGGATGACCCCTCCACTAAACCTTCACAGAAGCAATGTTTTTTGACCTCAACTTTCGAACCTACCTGTCCAAAACCGCCACTGGTTTCTCAACATAAGATAGATCCTTGTCCAACTGAACTGAACTGAAGTCTAACACATGAGACAGATCGTCGTGATACTTCCAGAGCATAGAAACATGGAATATCGGATGAACTGCAGAGAGACTAGGTGGTAGTGCAAGTCTGTAAGCCACTTCTCCAACTCTTTCAAGAATCTCAAAAGGCCCAATATACCTAGGGCTCAATTTGCCCTTCTTCCCGAACCACATCACCCCCTTCATAGGCGAAACCTAGAGTAAGACCCGCTCACCAACCATGAATGCAACATCATGAAATTTTCGATCCGCATAACTCTTCTATCTAGATTGGGCATTACGAAGTCGATCCTGAAGCAATTTAACCTTTTCCAAGGCATCCTGAACTAAGTCTGTACCCAATAGCCTCGCTTCACCTGGTTCAAACCAACCCACTGGAGACCACAATCACTACATACAAAACACATATTATGAAATAATAAGATAAACAATAAAGGAGTAAAAACTGAAGAATATGATATAAAACAATATTGTAACTTACGCTTTTTCCTATTGAGGCAAGTCATCCATTGATAAAGAGGAAATGGTTCATATAGATCCTCTCTTCCCAAGTAATGTGATCTATTTATTGCAATGTTACTTCTTTGCTCATAAAATGTAATAGTGTTGAGCAACAATGGTATCATTACAGCAAATGAGTGCAATGCTTTACGAACTACAACATCATGTCTTGGGGATCTCATTGAGTCATATACGTCTATGCAGCCACCATGCAAAGATAGAATGCCCAACACCCAATGCTATGCATCTTTTACATTGATTGGCATAAGAACATAATCAACGAAAAGCCATGGGGTGTTACAAAGCAGGTAAAACCAAAGCACATACTCTTTTAATTTCTTTGTCAATTCAAATATCTTTTTTTTTTTACATTCATGCTATGACAAGAGTGGGTTGCTCTAGTGGTAAGCACCCTCCATTTGCAACCAATAGGTTGTGAGTTAGAGTCACCCCAAGAGCAAGGTGGGGAGTTCTTGGAGGGAGGGAGCCGAGGGTCTATCGGAAACAGCCTCTCTATCCCAAGGTAGGGGTAAGGTTTGCATACACACTACCCTCCCCAGACCCCACTAGTGGGATTATACTGGGTTATTGTTATTGTTGTTACATTCATTCTATTTATTGTTGATTTATTGTACACCTCTTTAATGGAAGAACTAAAATAGTTGTCGGTAGTTGTCATCCTTATGTTTCCATATTTTGCTTTCTTCCTGAGGTAATAGAATATAACATCAATATGCTATTAATTGTCAAAAATATGAGTAAATTTGAAAATAGTAATTTTCCCAAAAGACCTTTCAACAATAAATAAGATGTTTTATTTTCTTTCCAGATAGCCAATGAAAAATGCATCACTATGCCCATATGTCAATATGTGTGAGAAGTCATGAATGACGTGATACTGTACAGCATGAGAAAAATACATCTCTATGCCTGTATGTCATATGTGCGTGTTAATGCAATGTATCTCAAAGATGAACTCATGTACTCACACTCTCAGAGTACTCAATCTAACTGTATCGCACTTTCCACTCATCATGCTCAATCACTCCGTACTGTATATGGGCAATCCGTCCCTGGGAAGATCCATCCCGGAATATATACATCAACTGACCATCAGTCACTCAGAACTAAGTAGGGCCAATCCAGCCCGTGGGGAAGATCCATCCCCATGTATAAATGCTTCGGATAAGATCCATGTCTAGGGAAGATCCATCCCTCAATATAAATCAATCGCGCTCACTGGAGGTGTGTGCAGACTCCGGAAGGACTCATTCAACCCAAGAACTATATCAAGCCAATCATGGCACAAATCAAAATAACATGTTGCGCTGTGTATCCTGATCCTATAATATAATCAACATAACATACTACGACGTGCAACTCGATCCCATAATATCACTCGCACTCAGGACCTCGACCTCACTCAGTCATCAATCTCTCGAGTCTCTCGGTGTGATGACCCAAAATATCATCTTTAAATCTAATAATTAATTTTGTGTTCTAAAACATTGAAAAGACTATTTATCACTCCACGACTTGCATGCAAAGTCCGTAAAATTTTCCGCAAAGTTTTTATGTGAAAAATAGATTAAAATGTGAAATAGAGTCTTAAAACTCAATTGAGTTGACTTTGGTCAACAATTTGGGCAAACCGACCCGGTTCAGTATTTTGACAGTTCCGGTAGGTCTGTATCGTGAATTTGGACTTGGGCGTCTGCCCGGATTTTACTTTGGAGGTCCCTAGCTCAAGTTATGACCATTTAACGGAAAATAGCAATTTAAAGGCTAAAGCTTTTCAAGTTTGACCACGGGATTGACTCTTTGATATCAGAGCCGGAATCCGATTCTAGAAATTTGAATAGCTCTGTTAAGTCATTTAGGACTTGTGTGCCATATTTGAAGTCATTCTGGATTCATTTAATATATTTTGGCACGAGATTTGCAAATGGAAAAGTTTAAAACTCAAAGTTCGAATCGGGGTGTGCATTGTAATTTAAGCGTTGTTTGATGTGATATTATATCCCGTTTATGTCCGTATTATGTTACGGTACTTATTGGTATATTCGGACGGGGTCCCGAGTACCCCGAGTGTGATTCGAATCGAAATCGGAACAAATAGTGGACTTAAGCAAAATCTGAAATTTTGCCTTCTGTTGTAATCGCACCTGCGGATTTTTGACCGCAGGTGTGAACTCGCAAAAGCGAGCCTTCAATCGCAGAAGCGGCCTGGGCAGGCTGGGCAAAGGTCCGCGGGTGCGGAACCTTGCACGCACCTGCGCATCCGCAGAAGCGGACTTGACAATCGCAGAAGCGGATGGAAGCGCAGGTGCGCATTTGTCATCCGCAGATGCGAGTCCTCGCCTGGCAGCCCCATTTCGCAGATGCGAGCTTGCATGTGCAAGCCCAGTCACCGCAGGTGCGGAAATGACTGGGCAGTGTATTTATCAAAGAGTCCGACATTTCGACTCATTTTGGTCATTTTGAGCTCGGTAAGGCGGAGTTTTGAGAGGTTTTTGACGATTTCGAACTAGGTAAATGTTCTATAACCAAATGTGATTATATTTCACAAATCCATATCTATATTCATCATTTATTTCAGATTTAGATGGAAGAAATTGGAATTTTTGTAAAACTTTCCAAAAATGAAAAATTTAGATTTGAAGGTCCATTTGACATCGAAATTGAACAATTTTTGTATGGTTGAACTCGTAGCAGAACGTGTGTTTGCATTTCGCGACTGTCGAATATTTTAATGAATTTCGGATTTTTATCCGAAAAATTAGTAAATTCATATGGAATTAATTCCTATGATTTGTATTGAGTATATTGAATTGTTTGTGAATAGATTTGAAGCTTTTGGAGACAAATTTAAAAGGAAAAGTTATGGTCGAGTAATTGATTGGAATTTGCAAAGCGAGGTAAGTGTCGTGGTTAACCTTGACTTGAGGGAATAGAACCCTTAAACTATTTGTTATGTGAAATGCATGTGAACGATGTAAAGGCGAGGTGACGAGTGTCTATACGTCGTCAAATTAATTGTTTGCATAATTACTTGAAAAATCATAAATCGTTTTAAATCATGAATTAATTATTATAATAATAATTATTTTTCTCATATTCTTTGTCAAATATTAATTCTTGAATTCTTGTATTAATTGTGTCACGACCCAAACTAACCCCTGTCGTGATGGCGCCTATCGTGGAACTAGGCAAGCCGACTCATTTCCAAAAAAAACCGATATTTTCATTTCAAAGATAATTTCAATGTTATTTAACCTAAAAACCTTCATAAAGGAGTTCCAATAGAAATAAAAGTGCGGAAGGAAAAGCCCGACATCGGGGTGTCACTAGTCATGAGCATCTACTACAATCTGTCTAACAATATCAAGGCTAACTCAGCCTGAAAAATAGCTAAATACAACTAGAGGAAGAAAAGAGGGAGAAGAGCAGGGCTGCGATCGTCAGGCAGCTACCTTTCTATCATCGGGAAAATCTGCAATCAGATCAATCAACAACTGCTACCGTGTCCAGCTACACCTGGATCTGCACACAAGGTGCAGGGAGTAACGTGAGTATGCCAACTCAGTAAGTAATAATAATAAATAAAGACTGAGCAGTAGTGACGAGCAATAAAGCATATAACGTTTATATCATGAAATCTCAGTAAAATACCTCATGCTTTTAAAACTCAGGATTTGAATCAAAACGTCTTGTTTAAACCCAGTTCCAGTAAAAATCATTTAAAGATATTTTTCAACAGCTTTCCAACAGAGGAAAAATGCAAAGGTGAGCGAAATGATGAAATCATAAACAACCCCTCGAGCAAAATATCACTCAAATACAGCCCCACTGGCAAACCTCACAGTCACTCGTGCCACTCGGGCATATCTCACAATTACTCTTTGCCACTCGGGCATACCTCACAATCACTAACGCCTCCCAGTCACTCAGCATTCGGCACTCGGCACTCGCACTCAGTAGGTACCTGCGGTCACTAGGGGTGTGTACAGACTTCGGAGGGGCTCCTTCAGCCCAAGCGCTATAATCTGCATGGACAACTCACGTGTTGCACGGACAAGTCACATGCTATAATAATAAAGTATGCTGCAGGCGCGCAGCCCCGATCCACACTCATCCTCACAATCAAGCCCTCGTCCTCACTCAGTCATAAAACTCTCAAGCCACTCAGGCATTTCAGTAAAAACAGGGCATTCGGCCCAAAACAACATTTATATGCATCACAAATAGAGTCATAAAACTGAGTTATGTAGTAAACAAGTATAAACATAACTGAGTATAGATTTTCAATCGAAAACAATGAGAGGATAGTAAGAAAAGTCCCCTAAGGGCCCAAACAGCACTGGCACAAGGCCCAAAAATGGCATTCAGCCCAATTTACAGAAACTCTTTCTAAAACATATAAGTATCATATAGTTACAACAAAATATGCAACTTTACAGTTGCTACGTGACGGACCAAATCACAAATCCCCAACGGTGCACGTCCACACGCCCGTCACCTAGCATGTGCATCACCTCAAAGTAGTAAAATGATACCAAATCCGGGTTTCATACCCTCAAGACTAGATTTACAATCGTTACTTACGTCAAACTGGTCAAATCTCTACCCCGCAATGCTCTTGCCTCTGGACTCGGCCTCCAAAGGCTCTGAATCTATTCACAATCAGTACAATACCATCAATACGCGCTAATGGAATGAATTCCACAAGAAAAAGCTACAAAATTAGACCAAAACCTGAAATTGGCTCAAACCCGGGCCCCCCGGGACCACGTCTCGAAATCTGACAAGATTCACAAAACTAGAAAGCTCATTCACTAACGTATCTAATTATACCATATTCATAAAAATCCGGCATCGTTTGGTCCTTCAAATCCTTAAATTACTCTCCAAAAATTCCAAGCCCTAACCCCTCATTTTCACTAATTACATGATTAAACAACGGGAAATCACCATATATACCAGTATTAGGGCTCAAGCAACTTACCTCACTGATAACCCTTGAATCACCCTTCAAAAATAACTCCAAAAGCTCCAAAAGACGACTTGCAAATGGTGGAAATGAACCAAATTCGCGAAGGGTTCTATTTATGGTTTTTGCCTCGGTTTTTCGCACCTACGGGCTCTTTTTCCGCGCCTGCGGGACCGCAACTGCGGTCAAGATGCCGCATCCGCGAACTACACTTAGTTCCCCAGCTTCCACACCTGCGCTCCAAGCCTCGCACATACGGGCTTGCAAATGCGGCCTAATCCTTTGCGCCTGCGCTCCAGCCTTGGCCTCACATGTTTCCGCATCTGCGCAACAAATTCTCGCTCCTGCGAAAGCGCACCTACGCATTTCCTCCGCTTCTGCGAACCCTGCCCAGCATTTTCCTTTCCGCATCTGCGCCCCAGGTTTTGCACCTGGAGGCTCGCAGATGCGACCTCTAACTCGCACCTGCGCAACCTGCCTAGCCCAGCATTGCCCACACCTGCAAACTACCCACGCGCACCAGTGGCCTCGCACCTGTGACTCTTTCTTCTGTAGGTGCGAAAATAGCAGTAGCAGCAGCTTCAGCTGCATTTTCCAACTTCGACAAATACGTTAACCACCCGGAATGACCTCGAGGACTTTGGGACCTCAACCAAAAATACGAACAAGTCATATATCAACATACCAACTTAGTCGAACCTTCGAATCACTCAAAACAACATCAAATCATCAAATTACCCTCGAATTCAAGCCTAAGAACTTTTAAATTTTTCAAATTCGGCAACCGATGCCGAAACCAAACAAACCACGTCCGAATGACCTCAAGTTTTGCACCACGCGTCACAAATGACACTACAAACCTACCCAAACTTCCAGAATTCCATTCTGACCCCGATATCAAATTTTTCACTACCGACCGAAATCGCCAAATTTCCAATTTCGTCAATTCAAGCCTAATTCTACCACGGACCTCCAAATCACATTCTGGACGCATTCCTAAGTCCAAAATCACCTAACGGGACTAACGGAACCATCAAAATTCAAATCCGAGATTGTTTACACATAGGTCAACATCCGATTGACTTATCCAACTTAAGTTTCTATTTAAGAGACTAAGTGTCTCAATTCACTCTGAAACTACTCCGGTCCTAAAACAACTAACTCAATATAATATAATATACCTTAATAACACAAAAGGAAGTAAAAATGGGAAAAATGGGGCTATACCTCTCGAGACGACCGGTCGGGTCATTACAAATTATTACATGTTATTTGAATTATGTGTCTTAATTGTTATTTGACATTTAGCATATTAAATATTAAATTGAGTATTTTCTCCTTAATTTCCATAATAATTTGCTATTTGTCATTGTTTGTTTCATAATTGAATCATAATTATTGTATGCTTGTTGTCTTATAAATTTATATTAATCATTGCATTTATGGGGGAAATTTCTTCTATAAGAATTGATAAATGGATATATTGGAGGATCAGGTTGCATGCCGCAATAGAATTGATTGAAATAGATATATTGGAGTATCGGGTTGCATGCCGCAATAGACTTATTTAAAAGTCAATATTGGGGGATCGGATTGCATGCCGCAATAGACTTATTTAAAAGTC
>AWOL01S0056917.1:0-11023 GCA_000715115.1 Nicotiana otophora
TGGGGATAAATTACCCTAGGGCTAGATTGGCCTTATACGGTACTGAGTGACTGACTGTCAGTCAATGTATATATATACGGGATGGAATATCCCTGTACTGGATTGGCCATAAACACTACCGAGTGACCGAATGATTTGTGATCATGAGTACAAAAGGTTTTCCACTGAGATGTCATATTTCTCATATCATGCAGTTTTGATCTATCTTACTTGTACTGAGTTTAACTGTCGAACTTGAAATCATGCCTACATTTCTGTACCGTTATTTCTATACTGGACTGGACCTGCAGAACTCATCACTACTTTCAGCCCAGAGGTTAGTCTTGTTATTTATTGAGTTGGTTGTACTCATACTACACTCTGCACATCATGTGCAGATCCAGGTGCTCCCGGATACGGCGGTTGCTAGACTTGGTGATTTATCTGTTGGAGACTATCAAGGTAGCTACTAGGTGTTCGCAGACCTTGTCTATCTTCCCTTCAGTTATTGTATTGTTCTATATTTTTCAGACAGTGTTCTTATTAGTCAAACTTTATTATTATTTAGATGAGAATGTACTTAGTGACACCGAGTTTTGGGAGTGTTTTATATCTATAATTGTGAGGTTTGCTATTGAATTCAAATATTATGTTTTCAAACTTAATAGATATTGTGTTTTACTAAGGATGTTGGCTTGCCTAGTATTGAGATAGGCGCCATCACGGCATGGGGATTTTGGGTGGTGACAAGTTGGGATCAGAGCCTAGGTTACATAAATCTCACGAGTCATAAGCAGTTTTAGTAGAGTCTTGTGGATCGGTACGGAGACATCTGTAGTTATCATCGAGATGCTGCCGAACCCTTAGGAATTTTAACTTTTTTGTATTGTATCATGCGGAATTGATTCATCTTTAAACATAACTCTTTCAATTCCTTCCACGTATTTGTGTGTGCATATAAGAGCTCGGTATTAGTTGTGCATCACCGGCTGTGGTTCCATGAACGAGGTTCGTGATGTGTATTCTGTGTTTTGGTGATTGTCAGTCTGGAGGACTTGAGGCTAGGGTTAGACCGCAACTTAAGCTCGGTAGCTTCAGTTGTGTGAACTTGTACATTTGGACTCATATGTCCGGTAGTGTCCCTATGAGTAGAATTTATGGCTCGTCATGCAGTTTGGTTGCTTCCCACTGAGAGGGAAAAGATTAGGAGGTTCATTAATGGCCTCAACCATCAGTTCCGTTTTGTTATGACTCTGGGGAATGTAGCAGGTGCTAAATTCGATGAGGTGGTTCACAGTTCTTGATGACTAAAGATGGTCCGTACTCAGGAGCGTGAGGAGAGGGAGTCTAAGAGGTCTCGTGGTCCGGGTAATTCTAGAGGCTTTAATTTTTATGGACAGACCTATCATGGTAGGGGTCGTCTTTATAGGCGCGCTCATATGGCTCATTCAGCTCATCGTGGCGCATCATCAAGACATAGTTCTTACAATGCTCGACAGAGTCAATCTTCCCTTAGTACAATTCCAGCTCAGAGTTCATCTCGTGCACCATCAGTTCAGGGTTCATCGGTACCAGGTTCTTTTGGTAGTTAATCTGGTTCTCGAGGTCCGCCTCAGAACTTACCACCATTTTCAGAGAGGGTTTGCTTTGAGTGTGGAGATTTGGGTCACATAAAGAGATATTTCCCTTGCCTTATGGGAGGTTCAGCTCAGCATATGAGTTAGGCTACGACTTCTGCACTAGTTGCTCCACTACTCGCCCAGCCAGCTCGGGGTGGGGCTCAGTTAACTAGGGGTCGCCCAAGAGGGGGAGGTCGATTAGGTGGCTGTCAGACTCGATTCTATGCTTTTCCTTCCAGGACAGATGTTGTTTCTTTAGATGCAGTGATCGCAGGTATTGTCTCAGTGTGCCACATGGAAGCTTCTATACTATTTGACTTTGATTCAACTTATTCGTATGTATCATTTTACTTTACTCATTATCTGGATATGCCCTGTGAGTCCTTAGTTTCACCTATTCGTGTATCTACGCTGGTGGGAGATACCATTATTGTAGACCATGTGTATCGGTCGTGTGTGGTAACTATTGGGGGAGCCTACTATTGACAATTCAATTTTATAGTTATATGTTAGATTTAGTTTTGGTCTGAGGCATACTTGTGGATTTGTTATGACCTTCAGAGGTTGAGATCGAGGATGACTCGAGTAAGAAAGTTCCTGGATACGGGTTATATTGCATTTTATGAGTATATGAAAATCATGAGATGAGTGAGTTGTTATTTGTAAAGAATGTAGTGCGCACGGAGTATGGATTTGATCGGTGGTGTTAAGGCAGGGTTACCTCTTTGAGTGTTGTTGTGATAATGAGGCACGTGTCTTTCAGCCCATTTGGGTGGTGCAATTTAGATTTGAGCAAAGTGGGTGACTCTCGAGAAGGTTCTAATGGGTTCGAGAATTATATATAACAGTAGAGAATTTTTGCAAATTTGTGTATGGATAGAATCTGAGATTTACATTTAGTGGTGCCAGACCTTGCGATAATTCTGTATGACTATGGATTCTACATTTTAGTATAAGAACATTAAGAAGAACAATTTTAAATTCACATAAGGTATTTTCAGAGTGAGTGTTACAGTTGTGGTATTTAAGGAGGTGCTTAAGAAGAATACAATGGCTTATAGGCCTTAGGGTGGTGTGAGTTTATGTTAGGATATATTTTTGTGAGCTTTGGGTAAGGATCGTAGTGTTCTGACAAGGAGAAGTGTCAACTTGATGGTAATTCAGAAGAAACTCGGAGAAAATAGGACAACTTTGTAGTAGGATAGACCAGTATGGTAATCGTATGCTCAGTTCTTTTGGGTAATTACGATGTGGTGTGTTGTGCGGGATTAGGATTTACATGTACAAGGTGGCAGTTCATTTTGGAAAGGAAGACCACGAATTATGGACGGAATGGTCAATTTCAGATGTTTAGACGAATATTATAACTGTAGAAGGGTGCGGATTTCAAAAGGTGCATTGTGTTTTGACTTTCGGATATTTATTTGTATTGCGATACTCACTTGGTTAATAGACTGCTGATATTTCAATTATTTCTATGTGGCGCGGAGGAAATGTGGAAGTATTCCTCATGGGATGATCGTGCGTGAAAGATGTGTTAGTCATTCGAGTGCTCGAGTTGGGACCAGTCACGATGATACATATGTTCTATGAATTTGGAGACTGGGAGTTCTCAAAAGCATAGTGTTTCAGGGTTGCGTCCTGGTTGAGGTGAGTATTTTATTTAAACTCATTGGAGGCACTAGTCGCGTTAATTATTTGTGATGACTACGCACTACGAGTGCGTATATATGTGAGGTTTGAGCCCATGTGCGGGCATCGGGGCAAGTATTCATACTCGGGAAAATGTTTAGGCTATGATATGCCTATAGTTGACGGTTAAGCATAAAGTTATAATGTTCTCATATTCGTACCTTTGTTGAGAACTATCTGAGCTATACTCGAGGTTACAAAAGGGGGGCTAATTCCCTGAGTAAACCTGGTAATTTCTATTTCTGCGTTAACTTGCCGATTTGAATTGTGATAGCACACTTTGCACATGCCTACTCTATGGCGTGTTATTTATACCAGTCCAGGAACATGTGAAATTTATTTCATTTATTATATAAATGTGTACTTATTTGATTGCTCCTGTATGAAATGCTTGGACTGGAGGCCTGTGACAATGTCTGGAGGATTATATTATTGGCACATGAGTTGTCCGTGCAGATCCATATACTGATATTATTGGCACGTGAGTTATCCGTGCGGGTCCAGATATTGATACAATAGCACGTGAGTTGTCCATGCGGGTTGATCTTAATGTGAGCTCTAAGAGAGCTGGTTACTGTTATTAGATTCATGTGTCTTGGTTATACTATATATGATGAGATTTTATCATTGCAGTTGTGGTGGTGCTTGTTGAACTTGCAATACGGTTCTCTTCTTTGAGATATTTTCCATATTTGGGTACACAGATTGCGCAGTTGTGACTTGAGTTATATTGGTGTGGCATGTATGTGGGATAGTTGTGTTTAATAATATATGGTCATTTGACCTAGAATGGGTACTATTATGTTTGATTATGGTATATTTGGGAGGATGCCATTGAAAGTCGGCTTAGAAAGCGATTATGGTTCTGGTTGGGACTAGAGAGATCGATGACTTGTTGATCTGATAAGGGGTTATGAGCTTTCGCGTGTTTATTTTATTATTAGCAGTGTACGAAGGTTTTGGAATAAGGTTTAGCTTGATATGGAGTTTAATATTAGTACTGGGTTAGTTTGGAGTAGTTACTATGATCGGGAATGGTACTGCGAGCATGCGAGTTGTGTAGTATGTTATGTGATTATATCTGGGGTTATAATTTTGGCTTGATACAGCTTGTTCAGAGTCATACAGTGTGTAGATGTGAAATTCGTGTTTTGAAAAGTAATTCTGAATGTTGGAAATTGAATTCCAAGGTTTATGGGCTAAGGTTAAATTAATGACTTTCAATTATGTTGTGTTATCAAGCCTATACAAAATAGGGTAACATGGGATCATCCTCGGGTATGTGCATGGTAGGGTGGAACAGTGATTTAAGGGTTAGGAACAACTCTTGGTACGTTCCAGGATGAACGTATGTTTAAGTGGGGGAGAATGTAACGACTCGGCCAGTCGTTTTGAATATTACAGCCCCGTTCCCCCATTTACTGCTCAATTTATGCTTTACAGTTATTATTTGACTTTCCGAGGAAATTAGTTCAGGTCCGGTGAGGTTTTGAAATGAATTGAGACACTTTACTCCAAGATGAAAACTTAAGTTAGAAGATTGACCAGATGTTGACTTATATGTAAACGACCTTGGAATAGAATTTTGATGATTCTAATAGCTCCGTATGATGATTTTGGAGTTAGGAGCGTGTCCGGAAAATTATTTGGAAGTCTACGGTTAAACTAGGCTTGAAATGGCTAAAATAGAAATTTAAGTTTGGAAGTTTGACCGGGGAGTTGTCTTTTTGATATCGGGGTCGGAATCCGATTCTGAAAATTTAAATAGCTCTGTTATGTCATTTATGACTTGTGTGCAAATTTTGAGGTCAATCTGAATTGAATTGATAGGTTTCAACATCGAAGGTAGAAGTTGGAATTTCTTAGTTTCATTAAGCTTGAATTGGTGTATGATTCGTGGTTTTAGTGTTGTTTGATGTGATTTATGGATTCGACTAAGTTCGTATGATGATTTAGTACTTGTTGGTGTATTTGGTTGAGGTCCCGGGGGCCTCGGGTGGGTTTTGGATGGTTAAAGGACTAAATTTTGGACTTGGAGGAAATTTATAAATTTCTGCCTTTTGATGAAAACGCACATGCGGAATTTGGCTCGTAGGTGTGAGCTCACAGAAGCGATCCTGGCATCGCAGGTGTGAGCTCGCAGAAGCAAGTCTGGCATCACAGAAGTGGGAAGTCCGCAGAGGCGGATAGAATCTCGCAGAAGCGAGTCTGCAGAAGCGACACCAAGGTCGCAGATGCGGAGGCAAACGAAGATGGGCAAAACCGCAGAAGCGAGTCTGCAAAAGCGAACTTATTGTCCGCAGAAGGGGGGGGGGGGCAGTCTCAGAAGCGGTTATTTTCTTGCACATGCGAGACAATAGAAGCGGCTAAGTGAGTCGCATGTGCGGAACCCCTGGACAATATACATTTCGAAGGGGTTCCGAGTTTTGCTATTTTTGCACCTTCAAGCACGGTTTTGGGGCGATTTTCAAAGAGAATTCACGGGAAACTTGAGCTAAGTCACTTGTGATCATTTCTACTCCATAATATTGAATTATCATCGAATAATCCGACTAGATTACGTGTTTTGAGGTGTAAATCGGAAATTTGGAAATACGATTAGATGATTTGGAGGTCGAGTTGATGTTGGAATTTGGTAAAATTTGTATGGTTAGACTCGTGGTCGAATGGGCATTCATATTTTGTAACTTTTGTCGGGTTCCGAGACATGGGCCCCACAGGCGATATTTGAGTTAAATTTCAGATTTTGCTGGAAAATTAGTATTTTCATATGGAATTAATTCCTATAATTTGTATTGATTGAATCGAATTAATTGTGGCAAGATTTGAGGAGTTCGGAGGCCGATTCGCGAGGCAACGACATAGCAGAGTAAGAAAGTACACGGTTTGAGGTAAGTAACACATCTAAACTTGGTTCTGAGGGTTTAGGGTTTTGGTGTTATTTCAATTGTTTGAAGATGATGCACATGCTAGGTGACAAGCGTGTGGGTGTGCACCATGGTAAATTCTGTGAAGGTTTAAATTTAAAGAATTATGTTATTATCTGAATATTCTCCACGTGTTAGGAAATTGAGTTGAGAATCTTATTAAACATCATGTCTAGGTTACATGTTGATATTTTTGGGACCCCTAGGGTTGTGTTGTTGTTGACTTTAATTGTTTTAAAAATATATATTTCATACTCAGTCATATTCATCCATTGTGACAATATTTATGGGATCGAGCCTGTCCGCCTGCAGTAGGCCATATTGGCTTTATATATATTATTATTATTATATGGAACGGGGTTGCCCGCCTGCAGCAGGCCTTATAGGCTTTATCATTATATGGATCGGGGTTGCCCGCATGCAGTATGCCATATCAGCTTTATATCACGCTTGGACTGAAGGAGCCCTCCGGAGTCTGCACCCCCGACAGTTAGCGTTGATGATTTATATACGGGATGGACTTCCGAGGGCATGGACTTACCTTATTTATACTTGTGATGAATTTCCCTGGACATGGATCTTGTCCGAACCATTTACATTTGGGAATAAATTACCCCAAGGCTGGATTGGCCTTATACGGTACTGAGTGACTGACTGTCAGTCAATGTATATATATACGGGATGGATATCCCTGGACTGGATTGGCCATAAACAGTACCAGGTGACCGAATGATTTGTGATCATGAGTACACAAGGTTTTCCACTGTGATGTCTTATTTCTTCATATCGTACAGTATTGATCTATCTTACTTGTACTGAGTTTAACTGTCGAACTTGAAAGCATGACTACATTTCTGTACCGTTATTTTTTTATTGGACTGTAATTGCGGAGCTCGTCATTACTTCCAGCCCATAGCTTAGTCTTGTTACTTATTGAGTTGGTTGTACTCATACTAGATTCTGCACCTCGTGTGCAGATCCAGGTGCTCCCGAATACGGCGGTTGCTAGACTTGGTGATTTATTTGTTGGAGACTATCAAGGTAGATGCTTGGCATCCGCAAACCTTGTCTCTTTTCCCTTCAGTTAGTGTGATGTTCTATATTTTTTTAGATAGTGTTCTTATCAGTCACACTTTATTATTATTTAGATGCTCATGTACTCAGTGACACAGGGTTTTGGGAGTGTTTTGTATCTATAATTGTGAGATTTTCTATTGAATTCAAATATTATGTTTTCAAAGTTAATAGATATTGTATTTTATTGAGGATGTCGGCTTGCCTAGTATTGAGATAGGCGCCATCACGACATGGGGATTTTGGGTCATGACAGTTAGGTGTGCGGTTGGGCCTTCAGGTGAGCGGGAGCGCACCCGGGGGTCATTTTTAAAGCCCTACTTTGTCCCCCACACCCCAAAACACAAAAAACATGCTTTAGAAAGGGAAGCTCTCAAGAACCTAACTCCACAATTGTCCCTCTACCATCCAAGGTAAGTTCTAATGATAATTCTAAGTTGATTTCAATTCCCCAACACCTTATTAACATGGGTAAACCCTTCAAATCATTAGATATTCGATTGGGGCATCATTGTTGAGAGAAGAAACCCTAGAACTCGAATTCAAGAGGATTGAACTTCAAAAAGGTAATATCTTCACCCTCTACTTGATTATAGTATTGGATTAATGATTATAGACTCTAGTTCATGAGATGTGATTTAATGGGTTTGACAGAAAAGAATGAACGGTTATAGGTTTGGGTTGTTGATTGTTAATTATTGATTAAGGGTGTTATTTATCTTATGGGTGATGAAGAATAATGTTGATTATAACCATTTGAGATTTTAGAATTTATCTAAGAGCAAGATAATGGGTTATTGGGTGTAGAAAAACCATTAATAAGGGCTATGAAGCTTTATACCCACCAAATGTTTGATAAAATACCTAAGCGACCAAAACATGAGGATTATTACTAATATGGAATCCCTTTGACTTGTATTGATATAGATTAAAGATGAAAGGGTTGGCGAATGTTGTTTTACGCTCAAGAGCAGGAAGTTAAGGTATGTGAGGCTAACTCTCTATGTTTGGGAATGTTAATGATTCTCCCTACACTACGTTTCTTTTACGACGTTAATACTTGCCTCAGAAATATGGTTAAGCCTAGTTCCTTGAATAGTTGCAGAACTTCTATTATCTAGCTTCATAAATCGTTCATGACTTTTATTCTGAATGTTGCGATCTCAGTGTGTAATCAATATAGACTTGGGTTTGATGCCCATGAATCTCAGTCTAGATTACTCAGCATGTCATAAACAATTGAAGTTTCAGTTTTCATAATCAGTTCAAGAATACTTGTCTTAGTCTAGTACTATTCAGTATTCCAGTATCATGTAACTCAATATGATTCAGTATTTCAGCATCACATATTGCAGTATGATTTTCAGTTCCAGAATTTAAATCCCTGACTGTTGAACATCTGTAATTGGTCCTGAGACCGTAGTTTATATGTTTTATGCATATTTGAGCCTGAGGTTGTAGCTTATGCTTTATGCATGTTTGGGCCTGGGGCCATAGTTATGTATACGTATACTTGGGCCTGAGGCCGTAGCTTGTGCACATATATATTGGGCCCGAGGCCATAGTTTATTCAGATAAACACGTTGTTCATCATTCAGAAGAGGGAGTATTCATATCCTTACTTCCTTTGTTTAGTTCAGTTATTAGTTATCATTTCAGTTATCAGTTATCAGTTATCATTTCAGTTTCAATAGTTATCATTTCAGTTATCAGTTCTCGGTTATCAGCTCAGTTTTAGTTTCAACATTTACAGTTCTTTCTTCAGTTGCTTTACATACCAGTGCAATTCAAATATACTGACGTCCCTTTTGCCTTGGGCCTGCATCTCACGATGCATGTAATGATTTACAGGTTAACGATTCAGAGCGCTAGGATTCTCGTACCAGCTATTTGGTGACCCCCAATTCTTTCGGGGCATTATCATTACCTTACAATCTTCAGTATTTTCAGACAATTAGTGTTTTCAATACCTCATTATAGGCTTCATAGACTAAATAAACAGTTAGACAGAGTCACATACTTTTCATGTTAAGCAATGTTTGCTACAAATATGTTTCAGAATTATATTAGTGTTTTCGCTTTTTGATTTAATCATTCAGACTTTCAGTATATCAGCATGTGTTAGTTTATTTTCCGCATTCAGTATATTATGATATCATATGTTTATTCAGCCAGCCAGTTGGTTCGCTCGGTTGCATGTAGTCAGGCACCGGATGTCGTGTTATGTCCAGGCCCAGGTTTAGGGCGTCACAGATTTTACGAGGTTAATAACTATCGTGCAGGGCTAGTAAAGTATTATGCTTCACTTGATTGGTTAACTTACCCAATACGCTAATGTATCACAAATTAACGAAACTTATTTAAATAAGCATTAAAATGGATACATCGTACTTACAATTAATATTATATAATTTGATGGTACAACAACATACAAATTTAAAAATAAATTTCGTACAAAATTAATACAAATTGATATACCTACAATAACATACATACTAAAAATAAATTCTATACAACTAATTATATAGTATACATTTATTTACAACTTATCTACCACTTTTATACATTATTTTTACCCAGTTAAAATACATGTACAACATCATACAACTTAAATACAATTTTCATACAAATTTTATACAATATGTCTTTTTTGTATATTTTGTATATTATTTGTATATATTTTGTATGTGGTGTGTGTTTCTTCTTCTCTAAAACTCCAATGAAAACTTTCTCTCTTAATATAATTTTGATACATATCAATAACTTTATGTAAAAAGATTGTATTGATAACTTAAATATAAATTTTATACAACGATTCATATATTATACAACTATTTTTTAACTTTTATACAACATTCAAATAAAAAAAAGTATTTAACTACAACAGAATACAATTTACATACAATTATACTACAACTTTACTACAATTTCATAAGTATATTATATGCCATGTGTTCTTTTTCGAGTTTCAATCTGAAATTTAGCCAAAATCAAGTCTAATATTTTCCAAACACTCTCAAAATTGAGATATAAACTCCAAATAATATTCTCAATAGTTTGCAACAACACCCAATCCAAACAAATATGGTTTTTAAAAACTCAAATTCGAATTCAAAGCTTCAAAGTCTTTTAATGGTTGTCAATGGTGGAGAGTCAAACCAATTGTGCAACATGAAAGGAAATTGCTAAGTTAAAACTCTATAATAAAACGATTGAAATCCATTGATGAATTCCATTAAAAATATATATAAAATGAAAGGATAAAAAATAGAGAACATCAGAGGAAAAGAAATTGGGGAGAGAGAATAAGGATGGGAAATAATTGATTCCTTATTCAATTCCTAATATAAAGGGATACTCATTTAATTCCTAAAGTGTATATAATTAGTAAATTGTATATGCCCGTGTAATTAAATTAAAACTTGAGTAGGGAGAGTAATAATGTTTCAAATAGTGTATAGAAAGGTAAAAATCTCTAGTTAGATTTGATTCTCACTATTTCTTTCTCTCATCTTTTTGTTCAATATCTTATGGAAAGTAAATTTAAAAATATGTCTGAAACATAAGGACATACAAAGAAAACAGAATTACACCAAACCAATAAAACAAGTCAAATTAAAAAGAAACCTCGACTAATGGTTTTCGGTTTGGTATTGAGAAAATAAACCTGACCATAATGAGTTTGTTTCGGTTACAAAAAGTCAAACTGAAATATATATATATATATATATA
>AWOL01S0056920.1:0-16506 GCA_000715115.1 Nicotiana otophora
GTGTATAAGAGACAGATATATATATATTCTTAACGGGTTAACGGATTATCCGTTAAGAAAATTAAATAATCTGCCCACAAACCGATAAGCCTTTAATAAAAAAAAATTCAATCTGTTCCTCATATGTTGAACCGTTAATCCGATACCAATAAGCCATTAAGCCACTTTTGCGCACCCCTATTCTAGACAAGTGAATTAATTTGATCATGAAATAATGAAATAATTAAAGAAATGCGTAATAATTAGCCTTGAAATGAAGATAAAATCACAAAAAACAGTAACTCCGGGAGCAGAGCTTTCGGGCACAACAGTGATGAAATCAACGAACAAGAAGATCGAATTGTATAAAGATTTTAATCAATTATAGCGTGAGTTTGCCAGAAAAGTCGTGTCATTTACAATGATAACAGAGCTCACTATTTATAGCTATGCCTAGGGAACAAGGTCCTAGGATCGTGCCCTTATTTAATGTCAATTATGAGGGCCAATGATAAAGGTGTAATGGTTAGCATAAATAACAAATTCTCTGTAACGGGTAGCGCACTAAATGTTGTGGAATATTCTCCATTAAATGCTATCGGGCGAAGGGTATTTGTTGCATCTTTACGAGTGTCATTCTTTTCGGTGACAAACGGGATAGTTGCCTTTGGTTCTAACTATCCTCCGCCTTAGGTTCCACGTGTCACTCTCTTAAGCGGCCACTTAGCACAACATATGTTACCGTATAAAGATAGTCTCCCTGCTTTCCGGTGACATAACATTGTGTCACCGGGAAGATGGTAGAAACTCTCTTTTTGGCAAAAACTACTACGATTCCTTATGAAAATCTTCTGACGGTTGATTAGACGCACGTATCTCTGCATTTAATGCCCCGAACATGCGTTATCCCACGATTCAGCATAACTTTTGCCGGTTATCGAGATAATCATGGCCACGAATTTAGCCGCCTAGTCGTTTACTTATACGCATCAACCTTCTTCATTCATAATCCACAACTCTTCAAACTCTTTAAAACTCTCTTTATTCAACTTGTATCCTGTTCTTCAACCTTTCTTTAACTTTATTCAAACAAAAAAGCTTTTCCTTCATCCATAAAATATAATGGCTTCTTCTTCAAAGAATACCAGTTCTTCAAAGAACAAGAACGAATCCGGGGATTTTGCTCCTTCAATAGTGGGAACCATCATCCCTTGAAGTCTTCTTACAACAAAAGACTTCGAAGAGAAATTCCTTATAGCTAACCCTCGCACGTGGGCCGTTGGTAGATATCCTTCTTCCATCCGTCCCTCCAGTATTTCTGTTGTGAAGGAAGATTGTCACTGCCAAGATCTGGACATTGTTTCTCCTGATCTAACAGAGCGAGTAACCCTACCCAGGGAGGGATTTACATACTTTTACATATATCCCTTTACTTTGGGGGCATTTTCTTTGAGTGGAGTGCTTGACTCCGTTATTGCAGAGTTCTGCCTCCGCTACCAGGTGTGTTTGGCACAAGTAAGTCCTTCTGTGTGGAGGACGATCGATTGTCTTCGGCGTTTGTGCCAAGAGACTATAGATGAGCTATCCTTAACTCATGTGATGAATCTCTGTTCCCCTAAAATCTTTCGCGGGGGAATGAATGATAAACTTCAGGAAAAACGCGGCCACCATGCTCTATTATCTAGCATGGATGATGACAACGATGGTGGGTAGATGGAATGGTTCATTGCAGTTGCCACCAATGATAACATTCCCGCAATGGCTTCATCGTTTCCGAAATCATGGAACCGTACTCGTAAGCTCCTTGTTTAATATTTATTTTATTAGAAATTTCTTCATATCCTTATTGATCCTCCTCTCTTCGCCTGTTTCAGCAACTCGAAGGGTTCCACCTAGGGTTGAAGGCTTGACCCAGTGGGTCCAAATAGTCTTGGATGTTACTACGCCCGAAACCCACACATGGAAAGAACTGGCCCTCAAATATGGGTGGAAAGCCAAAAATCATGGTAACTTAGACTCGTCTTATTTTTTCTTTTTACGTGAGGAAATTGATTGATCCTTTCTCCCTTTTTTCTAAAATTAGGTCCACCTGCGGGCTTGGTTGTCGTCCCTAAAGAGGACATTTTGGCTGATCCTGCTGATGTGCCGAGGCTGCTTCAGGAGGCGCTTACTCGAATAGGTGTCTCCCGACCTGCTTCGAGTGCAAATGTTTCTTCACGGAGTCCCTGGCCGGAGGACAAGAAACCAAAAAGAAGACATTTCTCCATGGCAGGGGAAAAAAATTAGAGGGCGAAGATTGCTTCCCCCGAGTTGTCTCTGGAAGTCGTGGTGACTAGCCCTCCTCCCGGGCTAACCATAGACACTGTGATGATCGACGATGATGGAGAAACTAGTAATGGGGAAGCTTTTCTACATAGAAGGCGACGATCCTCATCAACTCAACATAATGTTCAACCTGTTGAGATAGTTACACCAACCGAGGACGATGTCTCGGCACTTTGAGGAGAGTTTGAGATGGTATAAATGATAACTCCCATTTTTGGGTCCCAGCTGTTGTGTCCGGTATAGTGGGGTTGAGTACTAGGTCCCTACCGTCTTCGGTTGGTGAGAAACAAACAACCAGCATTGCGTTTGTCGCGGTTGCTTCTCACCCTTCATCACCATCAGCTTTATCTCCTTTTTCACCAACTCTTCCATCAGCAACTGCTACATCATCTCCACTAGTCGCATCTATCCGAGAAGAGGATGTTCCTCTCCACAAGTCCCCAGTTCATGGGAATTTGGGACAAAATTATGCTTCCTCCTCCGAAGATCTGCAAAGGAGAAGAAACATACTCTCTCGGTCTCCACCGGATGCAATTTGCTATCCCGGCCGGTGGAACTGGCTCATTATCTAAAGCCTTTGGCTTCAGAGAAAGATTGGAAAAAGATACAGGCTCTCTCGGAAGAGTGCTTGTTGAACAATGCCGCAGCGGTACATTCTTTACTTCCTTTGTTATGTCTTATGCTTTTGCCTGAAAATATCCTGAGTTTTCCTTTATTTCTTTGTAGGACAAATTTATTGCTTCCGTGGGCCTCCAAAGAAAGAACTTACCTCCTTACGGGATCAACTTTGGGCCGAGCCAGAGCAAACTGCCGCTTGCCTCTCAGAATTGGAATCCAAAGTTGTTGAGGTCGTTATATTGGATACGCGTTTGCAGCAAAGTGAGCAAGAAGTGGTAACCTTTAGCCAAGAGATTGGCCCACTGAGGGTTAAATTTGACGAAGCCAGGGCCAAATGGGTTGAAGTCCATTATGCAGTTCTTACTGCAACTGACCACGAGGCTGCCTCCGCTGAAAGATTGACAAACTTAGAAGCAGCCTTGAACTCCAAAATTGAAGAGCTTGCTGTTGCGGGGTGAAACATGCCTAGTTGGAGGAGAAGTATATGAAAACTATTGAGCATAATAGGGTCTTTAGCTCAACTGTCTGTGAGCTTGATGTTAGCCTCAAATCCGTTAGATCCACCCGGCAAAACCTTTTTGCCGAGGTAACCCACTCAAAGAAGAACTTAAGCGCCGAGCGGCTTCCCTCATTGTTGAGCAAATATACGTTATGTACAGCATGAGGACAAAAACCTTTGAAAAGGCCAAAGATGGTATCATTGACTTTGATGCTGAAATTGCTAAGGCTCGTGAGCTTGAGTTAGCTGCTAAAGTGGTCTCCTGGCAGAGCCTGATGCTTCCGGTTCTTCTATTTCCGATTCTAAAACTTTAGGAACTAAAGAGGAAATGGAAGGCGAAGATGTTGAAGGCCAAAATGTTGATCCATCAGAGGATCTACCCACTTCCCCTGGGGACGCGGACACTTCTCTTCCTCCGGGTTCCGGAGATGTAGTAGTTTAGCTTTTATTTTTCTCCAACTTTTGTAGTCGTGCCACTTTGGCACGTTATTATCAATAAAGACATCTTTTTGCTTAAGTATTGTTTGAGTCTTTCTTTCGTTTGAACATTTATGCAAGTTTTGCATTCTCTTTTTTCCTTCGCCTAAGTGTTTTGCAAAAGTTTTATTGTTTGCATCTTATTACGTAAAGCCTTAGGTGTGTTTGTCCCTGAAAGCATTTGGATTTCGGGCATAAATTCATCCGTAATCAACCCTTTAACGTGAGGGTTTTCATAAGAGAGGGCCCTCTTATGTTTACGGTGCTCTTGAAGAGGACGTCTCATGTTCATTACGGCACTAGCATTTGAAGTACTTGTTTAACTTTTAAATGATAAAATCAATTCATTGATCAAACAAGAAAAAAGATGGAAAATAAAAGGACTTTATTTATGTTAGTTTGAGTGCCCGGATGGAGTACTAAAGAACTTGGTTCCTTACCGTGTTCCTCAAGTTTAAAGTAAATAAGCAATACAATTAACACAATGATTGTTACATGGAAAATCACTCGGCTCATAAGGTGCAAATATCACGACCTACCACCTAGGATTTTCAACTCCAACTCCACTAAAACAATGAGCCATAATTTATCAATTACAAGACTATAATTCAATACTCTCTAGTACTCCTAATACTCCTATTTGATTCACAAGTTAGTCTAACTTGTAAAGCAAAATATTCACTCCAACTCACTAATTGTTTATGACGTTTGATTACAACTCAATTTCCTAAAACACATCTAGTAGACTGTCTTGGAAGAATACAAAGGAAGTACTCAACACAAGTAAAAATAATTTATGACACTTTAGTTGATGTGTGAAAGGATAGTTCAGAAGTCCAAAGTCAATTCTATTTAAACACGACTTGAGATCTTCTAGGAGTCCTATTCATAGTGAGCTTCCTCTTTGATAAGACTCCTACTGTTCCAAGCATTCCACAAGCTTTGGGGCTTTTGTCTCTGACTGACTTGTTCATATCTTCTTGAGCAACGACACTTATCACTTATAGCAGCCATATTCTACCAAACTCGGACCTGGGTAACTTTTAGATAAAGTTGTTGTCTTGTTCATACGTACAAGTATCAACCATGAGGAGTTGATCCTTTAACTTGAGGAGCTGGTTCTTCATAACAGTTAAGCAACTATATTGAGGACCTTATTCTTTGAGTAGGTAATCACACTTTGTTAATCAACAAAACTTCAATACTTAACAAATTCCTCCTTTTTGATGATGACAAACCTTTTACATAGAACTCGGCAATCACATCAAATTACCAGATGATCACAACAAGTACCTTTGACATACACGTATGTTCATAACCCACCAACCTTCCAACCTTATCTTCCCTCTTTTCGTATTATCGAAAGAACACAAACCCATGTTAGACATTAAGAACATATAATGTAAGATTCAAGGCCACACAGGCGACAGCACAAGTATAAGAAAAGGCAAATAAACTAGGCTGATGATCCAATAGAGTACAAAGCAGTAAAGCAGAGCAATATGAGATATTAAGTAGTGCCAAAATAAGCCCAGGGCCTTGTCTTTATCAGTATAACAAAATAAATAAGCATACTTCCAACTACTCAGACTAAGAGAAAAGGAACAAAAGATACGACATCACTAGAATAGCAAAAGAACTAAGGACACTAGGAAGGAACTGGTTCAAGGGTGAGAAGAAGGGGGGTCAAAGCTTTCACAAGGGTAGCAATCTATTGAGCATGGGCCTCCCTGTATCTTCTAAGATCTTCCCTGAGTTGCTTTGTTTCCTTTCTCAACTCATTATTTTCTTCATGAAGCTTGACATTCTCTTCAACAGCCAACTCCAACCTCTTGCTGAATTCTGCAACCCTACAACTCCCACGAAGAATGGCAGATCCTACGGGTCCTCTAGCCTTGATCTCCTCATAGCCATACTTCTTGAGGGTAACGGCATCCAAAACACCATTGTGATTTACAAACTTAAGCTCAGGCAAGGCAAAGCTCAGGCAAGGCAATGTTGAGCTGGTCAAATAACTCAGTCAACATGAAACCATATGGTATAACATGCTTTGGTTTAGATGTATCTGCAGCTCTTGTTGTGTGCTAAATCATCAGGCTAGGAAGATTGATAGATCGATCAGTGTCAAGCAGTTCCATCATAGCCATGTCTAGCAGAATGGATTCATGCCTTCTCTCAGATCTCTGAAGAATACAGGATTTGACAAACTGAAACAGTAGCTTATGAAGGGAGTCATATCAGTCTTGTACACTTTCTGGGGAGCATCTAGTTCAAACTTTTAGGAGAAGTTCCTGGTGACCACAAGGCCAGTGTCAACATCATTGCTTATGGCTGGCCACTTCTTCTTCAAATAATTGTTAAATCCCAAAGAAGGGATATTCAAAAGCAGCCCCAGTTCCTCAGCATCAAACTCCATGTCGAAGCCCCCTACTTTACTCTTAACTACCTTCCCATCAAAAGTGAAATTTGTGTAGAACTCCACCATAGCAGGAACACATATTGGGGGGAAAGCTTTGACAAATATGTGCTTCCACCCCTGTATCTCAAGTTTCTCAACCAGTTGAGCCATTCCCTTCTCATCATTGTTCGCAAGAATCTTCCCATTTAGCACTTTTCTATTTCTGAACTCTGTAAGTCGATCAACTGCAGCTGGCACATTCTTTCTTGTCTTACCCCTATGGCCCTTGCAGAAGAGGTAGCAAGTTTTGTGACTTTAGCTCCCTTTTTCTTTGGTGTGGCGGACTTTGCTAGAAAGGCTGAGTCAGATTCATCTTCTCCATCCACCTCAACAACAGGTTCCACAATTGAAACCTTCTTCTTTGGATTCTTTGCACTTCTGGACTCCTTCATGATTTGTGCATCAACAGCCTTTCTTTTACTCCTTGTGAGGGGAGTTCTAGTAGGAGGAACCACTTTTTTCCTTATTGAGACTGTTGTTTTTTTAGATTTCACAGTGGTCTTTCTGGTCTTCTTTCCTACCTCAAATAGTGGCATATCATCTTCACCACTGCTAACTTCTTCATCTCCAGTGAAAGGAGTTAACAGAGACTCGGGTTCTTGAGCCCTTTTCTATTCACCAATTTCTTTTGAAGGGGCTATGACAGTGTTTTCAATTGTCATGGAACCTTCAAATTCTTCACTCACATTCCCCTTTTCTTCCTCAATCTCGACATTGCCTCCTTCACTCTTACTTACCTTTTATTGATCCTCACCCTCACTTTCAGAAAACTCCTCTTCTTCACTCTGATTTTCTTCTTCCATAAAATTATTAGCATGTTCACCGATCTTATCCTCTGTATCACTCTCTTTCTCATCTCCAGATCTTTTCTTCTTTATTGGCTATGTTTTGAGCATCATGTTCCTCATGCCTGGTCACATCTTCTTCTTATTTTTCACCTTCATCATCTTCCTCATCCTCAGTCTAACTGAAATCAAGGCCATCAGAAGCCTCTTTTTACACTGGTTCTTTTAGTCCTTCCCCCTTCAACCACAGGCTCCACAGCCGTTGTATCTACCTCTTTTCCCAGATCCCTTCTACGCTATTCTACCATGAATATTTCCACTAGTGACTTCTCAGTAGTAGGTGGAAGAGTATCTAGGGGCGCAACATCTATAGTAGAAGCCAAAATATCTAACTTGGAAGTAGGATGTGGTACCTGATCAGTAGTGCATATACTCGATTCCCCCTGAATCACAGATTCCTTGACTCTAGTGTCACCCTGCGTAGCAGCCTCAGGCACTTTCTTGATAGATTTTCTTGAAGTTACTTTGACATTTGCTGTCTTAGAGGTATTTTTCGTATGAAGCTCAAGTGCATGGGTAGTTGATTTTGAAGGAGGGGGTACAGTGGAGATGGGAATGATAGGAACAGGAGCAGTAGGAACAGGGGAGGATGAGGTAAGTATGGTAGAGGATATCGAAGGAGAAGGAGCAGATGTGGATATGGGTTCTCTTGAAGGCTTGTCATTTTTCTTCGATTTGGGCTTCAAGATTTTGGGTTTTGCTTCAGCCTTGGTTGATGATTTAGCTTTAGAGAGTGTTTGACATACTTTAGGCATGGTGATCAGATGATAGACTCGAAGAAGAGAAAGAAACGGTTAGTTCTTGATAATTGCTTTTGATTCTTGCTTAGGGTTTGAGAGAAACAGTGAGGTTAGAGAAGCTGATCATAAGAGCCTTTTAAAGGCGTTACTACTAATTTGATTGGAAGAGAGAAGGCGATCGAATTTGAGTTCTAACGAGACTCTTATAACGGTTTCTTTGACTGTAAGGTTTTCAAAACTCCTACTGTTCCAAGGATTCCACAAGCTTTGGGACTTTTGTCTTTGACTGACTTATCCGTATATTCTTGAGCAACGACCCTTATCACTTATAGCAGCCATCTTCCACCAAACTCGGACCTAGGTAACTTTGAGATAAAGTTATTGTCTTGTTTATACGTACAAGTATAAACTATGAGGAGTTGATCCTTTAACCTGATGAGCTGATTTTTCACATCAGTTAAGCAGCTACATTGAGGACCTGGTTCTTTGAGCAGGTAGTCAAACTTTGTTAATCATCAAAACTTCAATACTCAATAATTTATTCCTTTTGTTTTCAAAAAGTACATAAGCATTCGTTATGCTAAAACGAAATTGCCATTTATTGTGGCTAATTCGTACAACTTGTTTCTACGAGGATGGCCGCACAGTGTCCGGTCCCGATGACACAACTATGTTCTCGGTTTTCATACTTCTGTCAATGTGGCAGTCATTGTTGCTGCATTTTCGTATCATCCCCCCCCCCCCCCCCNATCCCCCTCCCCCCCAGTGTTCAAATGCGAATAATGCGAATTGGAACACTAGGAATCTTGCACCTTCGAGGATCCCACAAAAGAATTGCTAGGCAATCTCCTTCTCGGTAACAAACTTAGCTTCCCCTTAGGATTTTATGCTATAAAGCAAAAGACTATCTAACAAACCTCTAGTGTTTTTCACTATTGAACGGTCGGATAACCTTTTCTTGATAGCAAACTAATATTTCCGGTAGGAATTTTGCTATCGAGCCAAAGATTATCTAACTGCCCCGAAGTGGTTCTTCGCTTGTATGTCTTTCTATTAAATGTCTTATTGCTATTGTTGAAACTCTCTTAGTAGTATACTTTTCGTTGCTGTCTCATTAAAAACCTTGCCAAAAACCCAATTGGGACAAAAACTGGACGAAGGAAAAAAGAGTGCAGCACATACTTTCAGTACAGGCGATGTTTGTCAGGAATAATATCTCTTGAGGTGTGCCACATTCCAGTTGCTTGGCAACTTTTTTCCATTCTGATTCTCTAACTTGTATGAACCTTTTCCGGTGACAGCTGAAACCTGGTATGGGCTTTCCCATGCTGGACCTAGCTTCCCTGCATTGAGCTCTTGGGTGTTTTGAGTTACTTTCCTTAGGACCAAGTCTCGTACTTTGCAATAATGGAGGTTGGCTCTTCGATTGTAATATCATTTCATTCTTTGCTTTTGGGCTGCCATTCTTATATACGCCAAGTCCCTACGCTCATCGAGTAGCTCCAAGTTGATTAACATTGCTTTGTTGTTTGACTCTTCATTTTCTTGGAAATATCTCAAGGTGGGCTCCCCTATTTCCACCGGGATTAAGGCTTATGCTTTGTACACAAGGGAAAAAAGTGTTTCTCTTGTGCTTGATTTGGCCGTTATTCGGTGTGCCCATAACACTCCAGGCATTTCTTCATGCCATTTGCGTGGCCGCTTCCAACCTTTTCTTGAGATTTTGTATAATCACTTTGTTCGTTGATTTCACTTGACCATTTGCGCTCGGATGATAGGGTGAAGATATGATTCTCTTTATTTTCAAATCTTTAAGGAATTTTGTGATATTTGCTCCAATAAATTATGGCCCATTATCGCCTGCGATCTCTTTTGGGTTTCCAAACCTACATATTATATTCTCCCACAAGAAATCCACTAACTCACGTTCGCGGATCTTCTGATAAGGACCTACTTCCACCCACTTAGAAAAATAGTAAGTTAAAATTAAAAGAAACCTTACCTTATCAGAGCCGGCGGCAGTGGTCCGACGATGTCTATCCCCCACTTCATGAACGTCCATGAAGACAGAACTAAATATAGTGTTTCTGTCAGTTGATGTGCCAGCGGTGCGTAGCGTTGACACTTATAGCATTTTTGTAAGAAAGCTTTGGTGTCTTGTTCCATGTGGGGGCAATAATATCCTGCCAGTTTTAGCACTAAAGAATCTGCGCCCAAATAGTTTTCGCATATCCCTTCGTGGACTTCTCGCATAACTTAATTAGCTTTGGATGCTCCCAAACATCGGGCTAGCAAGACTTGGAAAGATTTTCTTTACAGTTGGCCTCCTTTGAAGCTATACCATGTTGCTTTGGTTCGCAGCGTCCGGGATGCCTTGGAATCTTCGGGCAACTTCCCGTGCTCGAGATAATTGATGATCTCATTCCCCCTGTCCCACACCAAATTAGTCGTATTTACCTCGTAGTAGCTATCCGCATCTAAGACCGAGTGCATCAGTTGTACTAACGATCTGATCCCTTCATTTCTATTGATGAACTGAGGTTAGCTAGTGCATCTGCTTCTACATTTTCTTCCCTCGGGATATAAGTAATCGACCAGTCCCAAAATCGAGCTAGCAGAGCCTGGACCTTTACTATGTATTGTTCCATGCCCTCTTCTTTGGTTTTGAAGATCCCGTAGACCTGATTTACCACTAGTTGGGAGTCGTACTTGATTTGCACGACCTCAGAATCTAGTCCCCGGGAAAGTTCAAGTGGTGCAATCAAAACCTCATACTCTACTTCATTGTTAGTTAAAGGGACCGTTCTGATGGCTTGCCTTGGTTTCTCCCGAATGCATGGTTAATATTATGCCAAGCTCGGACCCTTTTATGTTCATCCGTAAATAATGTCCAAACTCTCGATTTTGATTCTGACACCATTACTGCCTCTTTGGTTGCTAGAGGTAGCAATCCTGGACTGAAATCGGCCACAAGTCATCCAAAACTTGCGACTTAATCGCAGTCCTTGGTTTATATTCTATGTCGAATTCACTCATTTCGATGACCCATTTGACTAATCTTCCCGAGATTTTAGATTTGTGGAGGATGTTCTGCATAGGAAATGTGGTCACTACAACTATCGGGTGACATTAGAAGTAAGGCCTCAGCTTTCAAGCGGTGACTACGAGAGTTAAGGCCATCTTCTCCAAATGCGGGTAGCGATTTTCTGCTCCCGTTAAAATTTTACTAACGTAATAAATGGGAGATTGCGTACCTTCGTCCTCAAGGGCTAAAACTACACTTACCGCAACTTCTGAGACCGCGAGGTAGACCAACAATATTTCACCTTCCTTCGGTTTTGAGAGTAACAGAAGAATTGATAAGTACCTTGTCATATCTCTCTAAGCTTGCTGGCATTTAGGGGTCCATTCGAAATTGTTTTTCTTTTTGAGCAGCACGAAGAAACGGTGGCATTTTTTTGATGACCGGGAAATAAACCTACTCAACGCGGCCAATCTCCCTGTGAGCCTTTGAACTTGTTTCACACTTGAGAGCTGGTCCGGGATGTCCTAGTTGGATTTGATCTTATCAGGATTTACTTCAATCCCTATTTGTGATACCAGGAATCCTAAGAATTTGTCGGAACTGACCCTGAACGCGCATTTCTCAGGGTTAAGCTTTATGTTATGCTTTCTTAGGATGTCAAAAGTTTCTTGCAAATGCTTAAGATGATCACCTACGTTTAAATAATTAAAGAGCATATCACCTATATAAACTTCCATAGTTTTTCCTATCTGCTTTTCAAACATCTAGTTTACGAGCTGCGGGTAAGTGGCTCCGGCGTTCTTCAGTCCAAAGGGCATCACATTATAGCAATATGTGCCAAAATTCATTATGAACAAAGTCTTTCCCTGATCCTCCGGGTTCATCTTAATTTGATTGTACCGGGAATAAGCATCGAGGAAACTCATTAACTCGTGCCCAGCCGTCGCATCAATCATTTGATCGATGTTTGGCAGTGGGAATGACTCTTTTAGGCACACCTTATTCAGATCCTTATAATCTACACATGCGAAATTTATTGTTCTTCTTAGGAACTACTATTACATTAGCTAGCCAGTCTGGATACTTTACCTCTTGGATCGAACCGATATCAAGTAGGCGAGTTACCTCTTCTTTGACAAATTTATTCCTGGCCTTTGCAATAGGGTGTATTTTTGTCTTACCGGAGGGATGTTGGGATCCAAACTTAGCTTGTGTATGGCCATCTCCGTTGGAATACCTACCATGTCCGCATGCGACCATACAAAATAATCGGCATTATATTTAAGAAATTCAATAAAGCCAGACCTGAGCTCGGGGTGCAGTCCTGCCCCCAAGTGGAATTTCCTTTCTAAGAACTTTTCAAATAATGCAACTTGCTCAAGCTCTTCCGTTGTGGATTCGGTTGCATTCGTCTCTTCTGGTACCTGGAAATACCTCGGCACCTGATAAGATTTCGATGCTTCTTCCCCCTGTCTAACTTCAATCGATTCGGGAGAGGGCACCAGTTCCTGTAGTTGCTATGCCGCGTGCTCCTTCCCTTTGCTACTTGAGATCGAAATTGCATCCATCTCCCTTACCGTCGGTTGGTCGCCCCTTATCTATTTAATCCCTTCGGACGTTGGGAATTTCAGGAATTGATGATACCTCGACGGTACAGTTCTTATCTCGTTCAACCATGGTCTTCCCAAAATAATATTATATCCCATATCACCATCCACCACTTCAAAAAGAGTTGCCTTCCTTACTCTTTCGGTGTTCGTGGGCAACAAGATCTCTCCTCGGGTTGTTACGCTTGCGAGGTTGAATCTGGTGAGGAGTTTTGTGCCCAGAATGATGCTTCCGGTGAGTTTGGCTTGCTCCAATACTCTCCATTATATGATAGCTGTCGAACTTTCTAGATCCATTAGAACACATTTGATTTTAAATTCTAGCACATTTAAAGAAATTACCAATGTGCCATTGTGTGGTAGCAAGAATCTATCTGCATCCTCCTCCGTGAAAGTGATGTCGTCTTCAGTAACTTTCCGGAGTCTTTTGCTATGGGTTATTGATACCTTCATCTTTTTTGCTGCCGAGAAGGTGACCCCGTTGATCTCGTTCCCCCCGGAGATCATGTTGATCGACTAGCGCAGGAAATCTTCTCATGCTTTCAAGGGTTCCGCATTATCCGGGTTGCGACCGTAGTTGTTCTCGGCCCGCTCACTTAAGAATTCTCTGAGATGCCCATTCTTCAATGGTGTCGCCACTTCATCCCGCAGATGTCAACAGTCCCCAGTTAGGTAGACATTCATCCCATGGTACTCACACCACAAGTTGGGATCCCTATGGTTGGGATCAGACCTCATCGGCTTCGGGAACCGCGCTTCTTTGATATTTCTCACAGTTGATACCAACCCCACTACACTAACGTTAAAATTGTATTATGATAGTCTAGTGTAGGAAGGATCTCGCATACCTGACGTTTCTTTGTCCTACAATGATTTGTTATTCCGACCGCGATCAGTTCTTCTGTCGGTAACGAACCTGTCTGCCGACCGAAAACCTCTATCGCGTCCTTCGGCCCGTTCATAGGGCAATATAGGCCCCTCGAAGACCGTCTATCCGTGTCGAAGTCGTCTTTTGATTTTTATTTATTCTTCTCTCATCTTTTTGCCGACGACGGGAAGCCAACCTTATCTTTGACTCATACCGGTTGTGAACATCCGCCCAAGTCGTCGCGTGGAACTCAAGCAAGCTTTCCTTCAGTTTCGGGAAAGCGTATGAACTTCTCAGATCCAAACCCTTGGTGAATGCTTTAGCCGCCCGTTCATCCTGAACAACCCGGAGCAACATCCTCTACTAGTCAATTGAGGACGAAAGAATTGAGGACGAAAACATCTCAACCATTGGAACCATACCGTAATTTGTGGTGACCATTTACTAGTGAATTACACCAATATTAAAGATCATTCCACATCTAGATATCCTAGCTAGTAGGCATGTGAGAACTTGTTGCTCCTAAAAGGCAGTAGACACTTATAGCTGTTCGCGTTTGTCATCCCGGTCTTTATACTCAATGAAGTTTCATCTAGACACTTATAATTATTCAAAATCAGTATTTTAAATCCCTTTGACCATTGACAAAGTCTATGTGGCAATTTAATTGTTCACTGGACAAAATACGTGCATTTTACGCGTATAAAGAGCGTAAACATAAAATTTTAAATATAAAATAATTAAAATAAGGGGAAAAAGTAAAAGAAAAATATAAATACAAAAAATCAAATTAGAGAAAAGAAAGAAAAGGTCAAAGTTTGCCTTTTCTCTTTCATATAACGTTCTGCTCCCCCCTCCCCACCCCCCCTCCAAATCCTATTTTTTCTCTATCTTCCTCCCTTTTCACGTTTTTCCTCCTCCCCCATTTTAACCCAAAATCCATTGCAACAGCCCTCCCCAATACCTTTACATCTACAGTGACATCACTCATCGCCACAGATCCAAAACTTCTGGTCAGCTAGTTGACCGTGTTGGCTTTTCCAGCCATGTCAAGAAGACCTAGATCTTGGTAACTTTTGAATTGGAATAACTGTGGCCAAAGGTTTAATGGATGTTAAGATTGTACCCACAATTTATTCTTTTTGGTGTCTTGCTCTATGGAGACAATAAACAGATAATGGAAGGAAGCTAAAGATGTGATTTTTTTCTTCCTTAAGAGGAATTTGAAATTTTTAATTGATGATGTAGGGACTAATACAGAGTAGATTTTCCGTCTGGTGATGTTTCTTGTTGTTTATATCCCTGGTCCGCTCGTGTTTTTGGTTTTGGGCAAAGAGATCGATGACCAATGGTTGAAGGGGGAGGCAGAAGCAGAGGAAAAGAAGGAATAGATGGTGGTGGTTGGCTGCGCAAGAGGAAGAAAAGGAGAAGTAAAAATACTATTTTATAAAAATAATTAATGACGTGGTTTATTTTAGTTGAGGTGGATCTGATATGTCCTCTATGTCAACTCGAGTGATCAACACGCAGTGTCATAAGTGTGTAAAACATATGTTTTGATCAAGTTCAGGTGTCTGGTTGAAATTTCATAAAGTAGGAGGACCGGGATGTCACATCTGAACAAATAAAAGTATTTATTAGGCTATTCTGCCCTTCTAAAATGAAAACTTAGAAGTAACCTGGCCTACTGTAACCTCTATAGGAGGCATACAACTATGCCATGAGCCGAAACAAACTACCATTTTGTCTTTATATTACGGTCAGACCTCTCTATAACAACATACTCATATAACAACCATTTATTATAAAAGCTAGACTTTTCTCGGAACCGATTTGTTTTGTTTTATTTTACCTCTTTCTAACAACTTTTTATCTATAAAAGCAACATCCATCTTTATAGCAGTACACTCTTTGTAAAATTACTCATATATAACATCCGTGTTGCTAGAATCTCTAATACGATCACCAATACTAAGTTTAAAGATTTTGACCCCAACCTATTGCTACTTGGATCGAGATAGAAGATTCAATCGTTAACCTCTTAGATTGCCTTCAAGAGAAACCTATTAGATATCATTTTGCTAAAAGTTTGAACACAAATATCTGCTAATTCAAGCGTTATATCGCTAGTAAGAGACTGAAATCTACGAAACAAGCTATAATTACGGAATTTTTCCATCGATCTTGAAATAATTTAATTTTCTAGTAGCTTTAAAATGTATGTTTTAGAGATTAAATCTTTAGTTACGAATTTATTAATAATGTGTTAGCTTTTTAATATTTAATTAGTAAATTTTATATATCTTTTGAATATTTAAATTTGAATAATTTTCTTATCTTTTATACGTAACATTAAAAGAAAATTATTTTTGGATAATTTTTGTTTATAACAACCAAAATATATTTAAATGTCAAATATTGTTATAGGTGTATAACAGTCATTCACTATAAAAGCGGAAAAAAATTCAGAACAAATAATGATATTATTATAGAGAAGTTTGACTGTATAACTTTTTCAGGATTGTCACATGAGATAAAGACAATATAATTGAACAAATAACTCCAATGGCCGAATCAAAAGATTACAATTTAATAACTGGCGTTTTATTCATCTTCTAATCAGTACACTTCGATCTGAGGTAGTATACGAGTTTGAATCTTAATCCTCCTATAAACATGCCTTTATTTTCATGCCTTACAAATTAAAAGATTTTCTAAACCATTTATAATAATATCATATTTCTTCAAATATATGCATGTGCGCCCATATGTATTTAAATATATGCACGTGCACCAATGCTCAAGAACTCCTATGATATAATAATTATTGAATGTACCTCGACAAGTGAAACTAGTAGTTCAAAACTTCGACATGGAGTATATATATACAACAACAACAACAACCCAGTATAATCCCACTAGTGGGGTCTGGGGAGGGTAGTGTGTACGCAGACCTTACCCCTACCCTGGGGTAGAGAGGCTGTTTCCAAATGACCCTCAGCATCCTTCCCTCCAAGAACTCCCCACCTTGCTCTTGGGGTGACTCGAACTCACAACCTCTTGGT
>AWOL01S0056920.1:18428-72516 GCA_000715115.1 Nicotiana otophora
TGTGTGTGTGTGTGTGTGTGTGTGTTAAAATCAGTAAAATTTCAAAAAGTATAATTTTAAACGTATAATTTCAAAATGTAGTGGATTCAGGTTAATAGACTAAAGTTAAACCCGTCAAATGTGAATTTACTTCTTTATAATAGTGCATCCATCTTCTTGAAATCTTGGATACAACTTCGTGACTGTATGGAGCTACTGATTCGCTGCAAATATACCGTATAAGAACAAATTCAACGGAACTCAATAGTTTTTCTCAAACTTTGTATATGTGTTGTAAAATTTACCCAATATGTTTATATAATAAGTTGCGAATTAGATAGCATAAATGGATTGTATATTTGCTAACAAGCAAAAGATTCTAAAATCAATAAACTCAATTTCTAAAGTGAATGTTGGTGTTCATGAATTTTGGCACAGAGGTGGATTCACAACCGTTGTTGTTGTCGCATAGGATGCGCGGTTGGTACAAATCTGGCTTATTAAGGTGCACAGTACACGCTTTCCTGTTTTTGTTTACTCTAGAAAAAAAAAGAGGTGTGGGGCCAATGAGTCTGCAAATGTCATGCCACGTTAGCATGATCTCATCTCTAATTAGTCAACTAATACGCAGTTTCACGCGCTCGAGTGTGAACTGTGAAAAGTCCTCCAGCCGTCGATAGCAAATATTGGAAAGTCAATTTTAACTTTGCTTGATAAAGCAAAAATTTTCTACTCAATGATATGTTGATTTTGTTATTAAATCTTCAAAAATTATTAACTTTGGTTGACTAAATACTTGCTATCTCATATATTTGACATTTTTGTTTTCATATTTGCTAGCAAAGAATTTATTGGATTAAATTGGAAAATTATTATAAGTAGCATTAATAATTTTGATGAAGCAACATCAAATATAAAGTGATTTTTTGATTTACGTAATAAACAGTTAATCTGATCATTTAATTATATGCAACAAATAAATCTTATTCTCAAATAACCATAGCGTATTCCAGTTAATTTCCTAACCAAAAGCTTTGATTTAGTGTTTGGTTTTAAAATATTTCTTGAAAACGTTTCAGCAAACGTGAACCTAACGACAAATGTGTAATCATTTTTCAAAAGTAACATTTCTAAAAAAAACAAAATGGAGAAAAATTGATGTAGTGTTCTAAAATAACTTGAGAATATGAAAGAGTAAAACAAATTTAAACTCGGTTCATCAAATCAATATGACTAGAACTAAAATTATGATGAAATATTATAACTTGATCTGGATTGTTACATCGAATTTTAGGTGGTAGCACGCGCAGGAAATGAGAGTTTAATATATTCTTCGCATCAACTTTTGACACTGTCCACATGAACGGCCCCTCGTTTTCTTAGGAGTATATATTTGTTTTCGGATTTGTGTTTTCGTCGGTAAATCCCATTATTGAGGCCCCCAAAGTTAACTCAACTCACGAGTCACGATGAGAGAGAGTGGGTGTAAAGTGTAAACACGGGCTGGCCTGTGGACGCACCGCAAATTCCCCCCCACGCCATTGTCTTTGACAATTAGCTTTGGTCAACCCCCCACCAAACGGGGGATAAAGCCACCGTATAAGGAATACTACTATCTATTTTGAATTCTCGTCCAAAAATCATCTATTTTTTCCACCTACATCTTGTTTGGATGATTGTTACATATTGTATTATATCGTATTGTTATTTTAAATACAATGTTTGTTTTGGTTGTTACTTAAATTTTATTATATCATATTGTTAAATCTGTCGTTACGTAACGACGAAATGTATCACTTTATGTAACGATCGATTTGGTGTGGTTGCGCCGTTATCTTGTCTTTTTCTCTCATCTCACCCTTCATTATTATTAAATAATTTTATTTTATTATTTACCCTACCTTTTTATATAATAAATTTGCCCCGTATTATAATTCTTTTTATAATATTACAAGTTTATTTTTCATATTACTAGTGTGTGATATCATGGAACAACAACAAACGATACAATATATCCAAACATTGTATTCATCAAACGATACAGTACAATACAATATAATACAATACGATATATTATGAAACGATGTGTAACAACCATCCAAACAAGCTGCTAGTGACCATTACTATATTGGTTTTATTTCCATAAATAATCTCAATCATTTTTACTCTCTACGTGTCAAATTATCTATCGTGGTTTCTAAAAATAGTTATCTCAAATTATTTATCGTTTTAGAAGTTCAAGACTAAATTAATTATCTTTTTCCTATTCTGCCCTTAATATTAGTTGTTCTTGAAGAAAGAATATATCTTTAGACATAAATAAAGGTAAAACAATTAAAAACAAAATCTCCTATTTAATATTTTCTTAAGGGACATGTAAAAGTGAAACACGACATATAATTTGAGGCGGAGAAAGTATATGATCAGATTATTTTTAAAAATTGCTATTTTAATTAGAAAAATTGATAACCTTAAATTTTCTTAAAAAGTTATATGTACAAGTAGTAGCATGGGCAGAAATTTATACAGACTGATTCAAAATACATTTACTAGAATATCACACTAGAGGATTAGAAATTGTAACCTAAAATAATTTTTGAACTTGCTTTGCCACTTCATTAGAGTTTTTTCTTAAGTAAAAAAAATTCAACAACTTTATATAATAAAAAAATTATTTTATCATATTTTAAACCATATGTCTATAATAAAATTGAATCCCTTTTTTTCAACTAACTCCGCCACTAGCTATAAGAAATCAAAATACATAAAGTATAACACATGTCACACCATCCGTAGATATAAATAAATAAACTACCATGAATATATACTTTAAATAAATATTTTAAACTTTGCATCAAGTCAAAAATATTAAGCTCTATACTGCCGTTCTATAAAATGAAATAATGAAAATAAATTTCAATTAAAAATATAAAATAATGGCAATAAAGATGAATAGCATTAACGTTAAAAATAATTATTAGGTCCATAAAAGGGATGAAAGGTCAAAGGAGTGACAAACAGAAATACAATTACCTTAGGCCCCCCACCTTCCCTTTGTGAAACCACCCAAGAGAGAGACACATACACACACTTTTTCTATAAATAATAATTGTATTCCACTAATATTCATTTACAACTCTTTCTCAAATCCCTTTTCCATATCTCCCCTCCACCTCCGAAAGTCAGCGCCTTCTTTTGTCTTCTTCTTCTTCTCTCTAGAAAAGTCAAGGGATAAAGCAGAGACTCAACAATATGGAGGAAGATTGGGATCTACATGCGGTGGTCAGAAGCTGCACCGCCGCTAACTCCGCCACCACCACCACCACTAGTTCCAGCGGCAGCGGCAGCGCCACCATTTCTTCTTGTAACTTCCAACCAAGACTAGATGATAGTAACTCTTTTTCCTTTCAAGATCTCTACTTTGACCCAAGATTTACAACACAAAATACTGCTTTTGAAGAATTGCATGAGCTTTGCAAGCCTTTCTTTAACGAATCTCCGTTACAAAAATCGCCCTTAATTTCACCACAGAGATTATTACAAGATCTACCATTACAACAACAGCAGTTTAATCAGCTAAATACAAAACTAATTCAGCCCATCAAACGACCCTTGTCATCAGTAAATGGTGCTGCTTTACATGCTCAAAGCCCGAGAAGCAAAAGAAGGTAAAATTAAAAGAATTTAAACTCGATAGTTTTTTTTGCTGAGTTTATTGTTTTATTGGACTTATTATTTCAAAATTTATTATTTGTAAAAATATTAGTGATTTGTTACACACATATATATATATATATATATATATATGCTTCATGTCGAAATTAACCATATTGTATTTTTCTATGGGTAAATGGGAGTTTTTCTATGTTAACATTAGACCATTTGCCAGTATGTGCACACCTCCATATTTTTATTTTTCAATATGTTTAATGGATTTTCATTTATTTTTTCAGGAAGAACCAAATGAAGAAAGTATGCCAAGTAGCTGCTGATGCTTTATCTTCTGATATGTGGTCTTGGAGAAAATATGGGCAAAAACCCATTAAAGGTTCCCCATACCCAAGGTATTGATTCTTTTACTAAATACATTCTAGGTTTGCTTCAAAAAAGTACTTTCTTGTGTTTTTAAAATTAAAAGCAAAAAAAAGAAGAAGATAAGTACTCAATATAAGTAAAACTATTTTTTATCTTTTTCAAAAAAAATTAAATTCATTTACTTAATTCTCAAACAAAGAGAAAAAGATTGTGATTTATGAAATATCTTTTGGAGGAAATGGTTCAACATAATCCTTCACAATTTGAATAGAAGAAAGTAGGCCGTAATTTGTTTTTTGTGTATTTTCTGATCTCTTGCGTATAAGAATAGAAGTCTTTTAAGATATGACATAAAATAAAATAAAAATGTTGTAAGTAAGTCACAAAACCAATTAATCATGTGGTTCATCTTTGGGTGAATTTTCTGAACATTTCTTTGAATTAAACAGGGGATATTACAAATGTAGCACTTCAAAAGGGTGTTTGGCCCGAAAACAAGTGGAGCGAAATAGATCCGATCCGAATATGTTCATCATCACCTATACAGCCGAGCACAATCATCCTATGCCCACACACAGAAATTCCTTAGCCGGAATCAGCCGCCATAACAAAGAGACGAATTCAAACAAAACCACTAGCTCATCGCCGGTATCTTCGCCGGTGACCAACTCGCCGGCGCTGGAAAATCAAGAAAGCAGCAGGGACGAGAAAGAAGACATTTTTGAAGACGAAAATGATGATTTCTTTGAGGGTTTGGAAGAATTGGAAAGTCCGGCTGCCGGGGATAGCTTGCCGGAGAATTTTCCGGGGACTTTGCAGTTTCCTTGGCTGGTGAATAACGCCGCAACTACGGCGGCTGGCAGTAGTTGATCCCGGGAAAAGATACGTGGCTAAAGTTCATGAAATTATGCTTTGTTCTCATTGACTTTTCTTTTATTTGTAGTATCTTTTTGTCCGTTAGAGATAGGGAGATAGAAAGGAAAAGAGAGAATCTTGAAATCATAATATGTCTTCTTTATTGATTTTTGTACGTGTAACGTATAATTCCCTCCCCAATCATCATAGAGATAGAAAAAGAAAAAGTGTTTGATTTAATGTTCTTTTTTTAGGTTTTTATTTAGAATGATAAAGGTATATAAATATAGGGGTATATTTTAGGGTATATTTTAATTAGTGTTTATGTTAATTTTTGTTATAGTCAATATCAATGGTTAATTTCTTTATTAACTTCCCGTACCTTCTATAGAGTAGTTGTTAATTCATGTTTGTGTGATAGAGGGTTTGTGTTTCTAAATATTAAAAGAATCAAGGAAAATTTTGACAATTTATTTGATTGCCCATTTCATTCTTCAAGTGAATTAGATTCGTGAAGGAATGCATCGGAGTAACGGTCAAGTTGTCTCCGTGTGACTTATAAGTTATGGGTTCGAGTCATGGAATCAACCACTAATGCTTATATCAGAGTAGACGGCCTACATTGCACTCCCTTGAAGTGACGTCCTTCCCCCGAACTCTGTATGAATGCAGAATGCTTTGTACACAGAGTTGTCTCTTTAAGTCAATTAGATTCCTCTTTAGAATAGTGGTATTCCACAATTCTAGATGTCTTTGGTGAATCTAAAATTTAAACGTAGAAGATGCCGTGAGTTTAAAGAATGAGTTTAGAGTCTATACTATTCCTTAGATTTTTGTATTTCATAATTAGGTAGACAGATACAGTTTCTACAGTTGTTATGCTAATATTTCTCATAATTATCATTACTAATGATTAATTTCTTTGTTAGCTTTGCTACCTTTTTTTTTTCTTTGCTGATGTGTGTGCGCTAGAGCGTTTGTGTTATTATTCTGTGATTTGCTTGCTAATTTACTTGAAACAAGGTGAACATGATGATGTTAAGTAAAGTGAAACAAATGAGTGGCATATATAGATCAAGTCTGATAGATAGATCCAGAAAGAATAACTCGAGCACAACTGTACCAAAAGTAAAAAATGTCTCACCAATGAACAAAAAGAACATGTAAATATATTCTTCTTCTGCATTGGGTATTATAATATTGCTGTTCTTATAACCTTGAGACGAAAATTGGGGCCACCAACCCACAGAAAAGAAGACCACCCATTTGTTGGGTTTTTCCTTTGGAAGATTTTCGGGGTTTTTTTTGCAGTAAAAAGTAAAAGTTTGAAAAAGCATGGTGCTGTTTTATTCCTTTATTTCAATTTTAAGCTACTTATAATTGGTTAAGAATAATAATTACGTCTCTGTCACAATCAAGTCGAGATCGAGTATTGAATCCCCCATCGACCATAGTTTTATTTAAATTTATTTTGCGGAAAATTCCAGCAGTGGAAACTGTGGATTAAGAGAAGGTTAGTAAGCACTACTGAGATAACACTGGTTTAATTCTCTTACGCCTCAGCTCAGTGCTTTTGGTACCATATCGTATCTCCCTCTCTTTTTCTCTGCTCTCTTCCTTTTTATTTTTTTTTTAATATTATTGAAATAATGTTCTAGTTAAGTTTTTAACCTCCATTAGTTTAGAGACCAAATAATAAAGCACATTTGAAATAAATCAAACTCAAGTATTCTTAGTCGAATAGCACATTAACCAAATTTGGAACCAGTGACGGAGATACATGACTTTAAGTGGTGAAATTCGATATTGCTTTAGCAAAGCATTTTATTACATGTATATATGCAAAATATTATTTAAACATTATACATATACAGTAGCATTTGGAAAATAATACAAAGTGAACTTCAGTTTGTGATGGAAGTAAAACCTTAGACAGCTTCAAATCCAAACTAATGTACTTAGAGCTGGGTATATTTCGAGTAAAACCGATATCCCGAATTGAAAAAATGTTATTGGGTTATTGGTATTGAATTATTAAGTTAATAGTTCAGTAATGATTTGATGTTATTTGACTATCGGTTCGAGATTCAGTTTGCCCAATTTTATTACCGGTTTAACCGATAACCTACTAAACTTACTTAAAATTATAATTTTACCCTTTTATTAATTTTCAAGGTGAAACTGCTATTATTGTGCGTTGTTTCTATTGCGTTTGGACAATTGGACTTGAGCAAATCTCAAGCCCGAATGCTGCTATTGTATTTGTGTGTTTCTGTTGAATAGTGCTGGTGTATTTGGTTCGGTTAAGGCGTTACTTACGATCCATTTGCTAAACTCATGAAGTTCCTCAACAAAAAACTCATTAATATCTCCTACAGTGCACTAATTAACATTGCATACTGCATTAATCAAGGTTGCATAATTTGATGAAATGTTCAAACTAATGACAAAGAAAAAGCTCTTTCATTTGATCATTCTTCATTTGTAGAATATTGATCACGTCCAATTACGCTCTAACAAAAGAGACTAAGCGGTGCAAATATATCTGATTCAAGAGTCTGGATGCGAATCCTACGAAAAACTGACGTTTAGTTATAACTATTCAATATTACTAAGAAAATAGATTCAACAACTTCCGAATTACAACATTTATAATTTTTATTTTAAACTATTCAACTAACAAATATTAAAGTAATAAAAATTATCAACTAAAGAGAATAAGGTATATTCAAGAGTAAAAAGCCTAGGACAGTGACTTCTCTAATTATCAGGATGAATGTCCAATACGTTCACTATAATCCTGCCGATTTATTCTCCACTACTCGCAAGTTCTCTTGCCGAAATTTTCTCTCGATCAAAAGCAATAATTTTTCAGAATTATTCTCTCGAACTAACTCTAGCTACTAGTACAAACGTCTCACAAATATCGCGTCAAAGCTTCATTATCTCTCAACTAATCTCTTAACTAATCAGAAATGATACTATTCAACAACAATCTAATCCTATTATCTCTCTCAAGCAATACAAGATATAACGGTACAGTTAATCGATAATCCTTCAATTTAACAAGCAAAATTTAGTTGAAGAAATAGATTATAAAATGGCTCAAATATGGATATAAACGTTGCCAATAATTCACCCAATAATCGGTTCCATCAAATTCCTAGACGAAAGTTTAGCTACTCATAACTCGCGAGCGTGCGACAACAGCCTTGACGTCCACAGGTCGGCTTCAGCTTTTTTCATGCTTTCAACTCCAGATTGCGTCGAATCATCCCTTTTGATTAGGGGAAGGGTATCTTCGGTGACACATATATATCTCGATGCCCCTTCACCTCGGTCTTGTTTGGATTAGGCCTTCTCGACTTTGAAGTCATCTAAGATTGAACAACCCCCGGGAATAAAACTTTTCATGGGAAGCTATGGGGCCGCTTAAGCGGCAGCCACTTCGGGAGCAACCGTCTCGAGAACAACCGCTTCGGGGTAGCTGCCTCGGTACCTGTGGCCGGCTGAGAAGATGAAGAGGCAGCCTGCTGAGGAACTAATTTAGAAGTCTTGGCTATCGTGAATCTGGAAAATATATGAAGACTTAGAGATAGTGTATGGAGATTTGAAGTTTGAAAGTGAAGATATGAGGTTCTAGGTTGAAAATCCAAGAAAATGTATGAAGGTTGGAGGTTGAAGATAAAGATATGAAGGTTCAAGAAACAAGGTATGAAGATTTGTGAAAGACAAAAGCCTTTGTAGAGTTCAAAGGTAAAGACTAGGATCAAAAAGTGAAGGAAGTAAGGGGGGGAGGGAGGGGGGGTGAAGCTTTTATAGGGGGAAATTCGCGACGTTTTGCATTCGAGGGCGGCCAGCCGTTGAACGAAACGTGTCTGAAGTCAGTGCAACGTGACTGATGGGACATTTCAGCTTATCCACCATCTCGGATGAAACGTGCGAAGGAAGGAACCGGAGTTCATCTATCGTCTTCCATCATTTCGTCAAACCTACTCTCTAGGAAACGAGGGGACTATCTGTATATGGGTAAAATCGTGGGTAACATATACCCCGATTTCCCGATGGTTAAACAAAGCGAAGACATGAGTGCATAGGATCAGAATCGAAGCCAGAGACTTCTCGTACCAGGGGCCGAACAGAGTGTTCGCCACCGGACCTGGTAAGACAGCACTCCCCCAACCCAGAGCGAGCTCCTAAACCTCATAAAGCACTACGAACAGTTGCACATGACTAATAGAAAGCCGTGATATCCACATCAATCGGATATCACGACGTGAATCTCGCCCGACATCGGTACCATATCAGTAATTGACGAGAAAAGAGGATTTTTTTACCTTTATAGAGTTGTACTAAGGATGAAACTCTCCTACTATATAAAAGGGAAGCTTTTTCATTCAATACACATTGTAATACGTATATCAAGACAATACAAATTTATTTCTCTGCTTTCTAGCTATTGAATGGTTCTTATTTTAATCAATTTCTTCATACGTATTTAGCTTCGAATCGAGGATCCGGTCGAGGGCAAAACTATTGCCCGAACTCAACGTCACAACTGGTTTGGTTATTTCTCTCATTCTTAATTCGTTTATCAAACATTCTTAATTACTTGTATTGAACCAATCCACATATCCTTAAAACCGCATACAAATTTAATTGTTATCCGTTTTAAGGGTAAACAAAGTAACTTGGCAATATGTAGAAAAAGTTTACAACCACGAGCATAAGGACGTATATAACCTTTCCAATTAGATTATAGATGAAACATTGGGGTATTTGCAGTCGTACCCTATATTTGTGTCACCTTTTAACATGTACCCTATTTTTAAAAATTATTGATTTGGTAGCCAGCTGACAAAAAATCCGTAATAATATGATAATTATACCCCTGACAAAAGATATAAAACCTGCATCACACATTAATCGCGTGATCTGCAACCTCATTCGTGATAAAAGATCTCCTCCTTTCCTCTTAGTAGCTTTATCAAAAAAACATAAACTTGTCCAGATTCATCTTCAGAATCACACTTGCATGAAGTTGTTTCACCTTGAAGCTAAAACTTCATGCTAATGTAGCATGAAGTTGTTTCATGTTGAAGCTAAAACTTCATGCTAATATAGCATGAAGTTGTTTCACATTGAAGCTAAAACTTCATGCTAATGCATGCTGAAGTTATTTATTTTGCAGTCTACAGTTTAGTCATGAGTTTTATCCGAAACTTCAGTCTAAACATGCTGAAGTTATTTAGTTCATTTGCTAAAACTTCAGACTAAACATGCTTAAGTGTTTTTGTTCATTTGCTAAAACTTCAGATTAAACATGCTTAAGTTTTTTAGTTCATTTGCTAAAACTTAAGACTAAACATGCTTAAGTTATTTAGTTCATTCGCTAAAATTTCAGACTAAACATGCTTAAGTTTTTGTCTTGCAGTATGTAATTTTCTAATGAGTTTTTGCTAATGCACGCTGAAGTTATTTAGTTCATTTGCTAAAATTTCATACCAAAACATGCTGAAATTTTGTCATGCAATATACAGTTTTGTCATGAGTTTTATCCGAAACTTCAGTCTAAACAAGCTGAAGTTTTTTAGTTCATTTGCTAAAACTTCATACCAAAACATGCTGAAATTTTGTCATGCAATATACAGTTTTGTCATGAGTTTTATCCGAAACTTCAGTCTAAACAAGCTGAAGTTTTTTAGTTCATTTGCTAAAACTTCAAACTAAACATGCTTAAATTTTTGTCTTGCAATATGTAATTTTCTAATTAGTTTTTTCTAATGCATGCTGAAGTTATTTAGTTCATTTGCTAAAACTTCATACCAAAACATGCTGAAGTTTTGCCCTGCAGTCTACAGTTTTGTCAATAATCTTTTATTAAAGAAGGACAAAATTGTCTTTTTAAAACGCTTTTAACAAAAAAGAAAATGGGTACGGATGCAGACGAAAAAACAAAACGGGTATAAGTTAAAAAGGGGCGACCAAATAGGGCGCCCCATGCAATTTTTACCGAAACATTAAGCTCGTTTAGTTATTTGACTGGTCAATTAGACTAAGTTATAGTTGCACTTTAGATTTGAAAGTAGAGGGGGTAAATATAACTCTTTTCCATTGTTAAATTTTAATTTTAGTCCTTAATTATGTCTATTAAGCATATTTAATCTTGTACTATTAATTAAAATGTGTTTTTGGTCTCTTTACATATAAAATATGTTATATCTAGATTATTTTTAAGAAAATATATTACTCTCAAATATGAAGTAACATTACAAATTTAAGATAACACATGAATAATTATTAAATACTAAGTATTTATAATTAATAAATCGTTGAATTTGTAGACGGATCAAAAGTGCACCTTTCAATTAATTGGATATTAAATATGCTTAACCAAATACTTCAGGAACTAAAAGCGCAAAATTTCCTTACGTTAATAACAACATCTACTTGTATTACGGAAATCTAACATATTAAATACCCACAAGAAATGTAAGTGCGGACTCAACGAGAAGTTTTCTTAGTTAATCTGTCTTCTGGTGAGGCTAAACGAGAGATTTAATCTAATTTTCCAAAAAATCAAAATCACAAAAAAAAGAAGAAGAATGGATTTGGTAGACAAGGCGAAAAATTACGTATCAGAGAAGGTGGCAGAAAAGGTGGCGAATATGGAAAAGCCAGAAGCAACTATTATGGATGTGGATGTTAAGAAGATCAGTTTTGATAGCATTTCATATCATGCTAAGGTCTCTGTTACCAATCCTTACAAAGTTCCCATTCCTATCATGGAGATCGGTTACGTCGTTAAAAGCTCGGGCAGGTTAGAAATCTAATTCGTTCAAAGTTTGTTTTGGTTAAAATGAGATGAGTTAAAATAGATCAAATAACGGGTTATAATCTAATTCTTCGAACATGACTTACATTTCCTCTTTTTCTTTGTTTTTGCTCTTTGACGTAATTCTGCTACATTTACATATTTCCCAAGTTCTTATAAATTGATATAATTTTCAATCTCAAAAATTCAATTTGTATGCTTGGATTGAAGTTTAATTTTTACCCTCGGGTTATATTATTTTGACCAATTTTAACCTTATATGTTGACGAGTTTCATTGGATTAAAATTATAAATGAATCATAATTCAATCCATTAAGGTTGGATCAATTGGGCGTGTTACAAATAAATGAGTTGATTTTGCCCCCCTCTATTTAGCATATATACTTGTGCTACAAAATCCTTAAATGTGGGGGTGTGTGTATTAATACACAAACATATAAATATTAAAAGAGTGTTATTATGAATCTACTGATTTTAGATTCTGAATTCATGGATTTTGCCATTCTTGTTTAATTTTGTTTGTAATCACTCTCTAAGTCTCTAGTTAATCTGTTGCCTTCTACTACTGATCCAATATTATTTTTATTATAATATATGCTTTGGTTGTACCGATGTACATTTCTTTCACCCGCTGAACATGAATGCATGATCAGCTTTCTTTTGTAGTTCCAAATATTGTTGATTTATTTTAAAGATAAACTATTTGACCAGATTAATTCAATTATTTTACGTAATTAGAACTTAAATATTTTTAAGTGACATGTGAGTATAAAATTTCTTTATATTGTCAGTGTATATTAGTAACAATATGGATTTTGCCTTTACCCTTTTGAGTTCATCTCCAAGATCAACTTGCGAATTTTATTATCAAATAAAAAAGCAGTCCGATGCACAAAGTATCTCGCGTTCATACAGAAAAGGGAAAGGAAGCAGTCTACCTGGCACAAGTATCGGTGGTTGATTTCACATTTTATTATCAAATAACGTAACTTCAATTATCTATTGATAGATATTTTTTTCCTTCGTATAATACAGGATAATAGCTACAGGTACAATTCCAGACCCGGGGTCATTGAAGGCGAAAAGCACAACCTTAGTAGACGTGCCAGCAAAGGTTCCACACAGTGCAATAGTGAGCTTAGTGATGGACATAGCAGCAGATTGGGACATTGATTATACACTTGAATTGGGTCTCATTATTGACCTTCCTGTCATTGGTAACTTTACCATTCCACTCTCTTATAGCGGCGAGTATAAGCTTCCTACATTGTCTGATTTATGGCGAGGTGATGACGAAGAAGAGAAAGACGAAAAAGACGAGAAAGAGAAGAAAGTGAAGAAATTAGAAGAGAAAGAAATGAAGTAACAAGTTGTGTTGTATAGTGGTATGATGAGTCTTGAAACAAACGCAGTAGCAAGCTGATATATATTGTGGCATTCTGAGTCTTTCTTCAGCCACAATATATTCGCTATTTTTCGTTTTAGATTTTTTAAAGCCAGAATGTTAGAATACAAGTAGAGGGGTTTGAAGTTTGATCTCCCTGCTTTATCATAAAAACATAGAGTTATACTTTTCTTTTAAATATAATTATCTGGTATCCGGGTGATCAAGTTATACTATATGAATACATATGCACGATCCTTGACCAGAGGTTATATATTTATATATCTATTCTTCCCTAAGATCGTATTGCAGCTAAATAAATATTTCTCTCATATACAATGTGTTCGATCTCTATCTATACAGTTCTTCTATCAAAGCTATCTTCCTTTCTCCTCTATTCATCATTCCCGGCACCCTATATCTACATTTGAGCACATTTGGTTCCACAAAGCATCGTTCGTTGCTCCCCATATATATATTATGGTATATTAGAACTGCCAGTATTCCAAGAACAAATGCTCGACAAATTTGCCTTTTTGTAACTCTTGCCAACCTGCGCCACATCCCCTCAAACTCAGTACAATGTAGTCTCATGTCTAACCAATGCAAAGTATCCCTTAAACAAGCTTGAGAGAAGGGAAAACTAAAAGTAGAGATGATCTATTTTTTCATTATCTTGGCTATAGTCTATTCTTTGTCGGCAGTCTTCCATCCCACATAAAATTCCCGCAAGCTACTGTTATGCTCGATCTTTAGGACTTTCCTTGTTAGGATAAAGGTTGAGGAAAAGTAAGTATGTAGGTGCATTAACACAACATTCACTAAATGTATCCTCCCTACATATATATGATAGATGTCTAGAGCTCCAACTGCAAATTCTAGTCTTTATTATATCTGGTGCACCCGCACTTCACAATTCATTCATGACAGTTTTGTATACGGTAAAAACCGGTTAGTGCTTCGTACGAACTGGTTTAAATGGTAATACATTGGATCGTAGAAGCGTCTTCATAGCATCAGGTTGAGGTCCAAAGTCAGGTCACTAAGCTTCGTACCCGAGGGACCGATCAACATCGAGCTCGATGTCATTATCAAGCTCGAATCCAAGTCGAACTATGATGCAAAGTAAAGTTATCGAGTTTATGAGGCAGAGACCAACCAACACTGACCCCGAATCAATACAAGGATCCGAGTCAGAATCGAGCTCGAGTCAAGATCGAGAGCTCGAGTCAAGACCGAGAGCTCGAGTCAAGACCGAGAGCTCGAGTCAATATCGAGCTCATAGATAAGAGCCGTTGCAATCCCACTAGAGGAGAGAATCCTGCCAGGAATTATGGAAAAGTTGATTTATCATGGGTCTCCCACTATGCATTTTTAATTATATCTAAAGTAAGATCCTTCTACTATAAAATGGATGGTTATTATTTCTTTAAGGACCAAGTTTTTGCATACATTGTAACTGAGATATCATACACTCTGCCATTGAAGAATTATCCTTTTTTAGCTTCATCAATAAATTCATCTTGCTTAATATATAAATCACTTTCTTCCTAATTTTGCTTATTTTTCATTCTATATAGTCAATACTTGATATTTCTATTCATTCTTACGATTCGTGTCAAGTTACACTACATACCCTTAGAACTACGTACAAATTTAACTCAATCCGCTTTTCGGGTAAACAGTTTGGCGCCCACCGTGGGGTTAAGGATAACAGTGGTTATTTGATACGAATATGCAAAAACATGCCGTTTTGCGCTTGTTTCCGGAAGTGTCTTTAATTTCGTATTAGCAACGACTAAACTATCAATTAAATGGCCTTACCTATCGACAACGAAGCTGGTCTTCAAGATGAGAACAATAACTTGACACCCAGTACAGAAAGGCCGCTTGTCAACGCCGTTGGAGCTCGAATCGAAGTGCCGATAGACATTAATTTGCATGTGGCCATTGAGGCGAACCTACATTCTGAACTTGAAAATAGCATACATGGTGGCACTCGATCTGCAGCTCGAGATACCCATAACTTCGAGGAAAACGGCGTCAGCTTGCATATGATTTTCGAAATGTTGCAAGCTCAACAAGCAGTGATATCTGAGTTGCAGAGTCAAACCCAGATACCGAGCAGGCCGAAGCCCAGTCAACCCCGAGAAAACTTCCATACAACGGAACCAGCTATAGTGAAATCAAATGAGCAGGAGTCAGGGACTAATCCCAAAATTTCTAAGATGTTTGAAGAACTGATCAAACGAATAAAATTGGGAGAAAGGAGTATCGAAACAAACGACAAAAAAGTAGAAACATACAACTCCAGGGTTGATCAGATCCCGGGGGTACCACCAAGATTGAAGGGCTTAGATTCCAAAAAAATCATACAAAAGCCTTTCCCCCCAAGCGCGGCTCCTAAACCGATCCCAAAGAAGTTTCGCATGCCCGAGATTCCTAAATATAATAGAACTACCGACCCTAACAAACATGTCACCTCATACACATATGCCATCAAAGGGAACGATCTAGAGGATGATGAGATCGAATCCGTATTATTGAAGAAATTCGGTGAAACCCTATCAAAAGGAGCAATGATATGGTATCATAATTTGCCATATAATTCTATCGATTCTTTTGCTATGCTTGCAGATTCCTTCGTAAAAGCACACATCGGGGCCATAAAAGTCGAGACCAGGAAATCAGACCTGTTCAAGGTAAGACAAAAGGATAACGAGATGCTAAGGGAGTTCGTATCTCGTTTTTAAATGGAACGAATGGATCTGCCACCAGTCACAGACGATTGGGCTATTCAGGCTTTCACTCAAGGTTTGAATGAACGAAGTCCGACGGCTTCACGGCGGTTGAAGCATAACCTGATTGAGTACCCCAGCTATCACTTGGGCTGACGTGCATAATTGGTACCAATCAAAAATTAGAGTCGAAGATGATCAGTTGGGGTCTGAACCCGCTGCTTGAAGGGATATCAATCGAGAACAAGGTCCGATCAGGGACCGATACCGACCGTATAGTGGAAACCACAGAATCAATGAATCGAGACGTAACCGTGGAAAAAGCAACAAAAGAAGTGATCGAAGTCAAGGGTCTCGGGTGATGATGAACATAAGTGGGTTCGACAGGCCTACTGGATCTAAAGAAGCACCACGGTTATCGGAGTATAACTTCTGCATTGATGCATCTACCATCGTGTCGTCTATCGGACGCATCAAAGACACTAAATAGCCTCAACCCATGCAGACCGATCATGCCTAGAGGAATCCCAATCAAATGTGTGAATATCATGGCACCCATGGCCACAAAACGGAAGATTGCAAGCAAGTGGGAGAGGAGGTACCCCGATTATATTATAAAGGGCACCTTCGAGAATTTTTAAGTGACAGGGCGAAGAACCATTTCAAAAACAGGTATTTCGGCAAACAAAACGAACAAGAAGAACCACAACACCTCATCCACATGATCATCGGCGGCGGCGATACCCCTCAAGGGCTGGTGCTTAAACGCACTAAAACATCGATTATGAGAGAAAAGCGACCTTGAACTCAGGATTACGCACCTATAGGAACTTTGTCCTTCAATGATAAAGATGCAGAAGGAATCATGCAATCTCATAACGATGCACTAGTAATATCCGTACTTATGAATAAAACCAAAGTTAATCGTGTGTTAATTGATCCAGGTAGCTCGGCCAATATCATTAGATCGAAGGTTGTAGAACAGCTAGGTCTACAGGACCAGGTCATACCTGCAATCCTGGTTCTAAACGGATTCAATATGGCATGTGAAACCACCAAAGGCGAGATAATTCTGCCGATAAACGTGGCCAGGACCATCCAGAAAATGAAGTTCCACATAATCGAAGGCGACATGAGGTACAACGCCCTTTTTGGAAGGCCATGGATCCACAACATGAGAGTTATACCTTCGACCCTACACCAGGTTCTTAAATTTCCAACATCGAAGGAAGTCAAAGCAGTGTACGGAGAACAACCGGCCGTAAGAGAAATGTTTTCCGTCGAGGAAGCGAATTTGATATCATCACCTTCGTCAATAAAGGGATCGGACTCAAAAGAGGAACAAGATGCCAAATAGCAATCACAGACATCAACTTTAACCCAACTAGAAAATCAGAAGATCGATGAAGATGATGATCAAAGGATCCCTCGATCCTTCGTGGTTCCAGATGATTCCGACGCTACCCAATCAACGATTGAAGAATTAGAGCAAGTCATACAAATCGAGCATTTTCCCGAACAAAAGGTATAACTGGGAATGGGATTAAGCCCCAAATTCAGGAAAAGGCTTATTCAATTTCTTATCGATAACATAGATTGTTTTGCTTGGTCCCATTTAGATATAACAGGTATCCCACCGGATATAATGATGCATCGGCTAAGCCTGGACCCTAGGTTCAAACCGGTGAAGCAAAAAAGAAGACCCCAGTCTAAGGTAAAGCACACATTCATAAAGGATGAGGTAACTAAACTTCTCAAAATAGGGTCCATTCGGGAGGTGAAATATCCCTAATGGTTAGCCAATGTAGTTGTAGTCCCTAAAAAAGGGAACAAACTTAGAATGTATATAGATTATAAGGATTTAAATATGGTATGCCCCAAAGATTCTTTTCCACTGCCCAACATCGATCGCATGATCGATGCCACGGCCGAATACGAGGTCCTTATATTTCTCAATGCCTATTCCGGGTATAATCAAATCCAAATGAACCCGAAAGACTAAGAAAAAACTTCATTTGTCACCAAGTATGGAACATATTGTTATAATGTGATGCACTTCAGGCTAAACAATGCAGGAGCTACTTACCAATGCCTAGTAAATAAAATATTCGAGGAACAAATAGGTAAATCAATGGAGGTTTATATTGATGACATGCTAGTTAAGTTCCTGCACGCAGAGGACCATTTGGCTCATTTGCAGGAAACATTCGAGATTTTAAGGAAATACAACATGAAGCTCAACCCCAAGAAATGTGCTTTCGGGGTCGATTCGGGCAAGTTCCTTGGCTTCATGGTATCAAATCGGGGGATCGATATTAACCCCGATAAAATCAAGGCCATCAAAGACATCGCCATCGTGGACAGTGTAAAAGCCGTGCAGAGGCTAACGGGACGGACTGCTGCCTTAGGCCGATTCATTTCAAGGTCGTTAGATTGAAGACACAGATTTTTCTCTCTACTCAAAAATAAGAACGATTTCGCTTGGACCCTGAAATGCCAGCAGGCATTAGAGGAATTAAAGAGATATCTATCGAGCTCACCACTGCTTCATACTCCAAAAATAGACGAAAAACTTTGCTTGTACTTGGCAGTATCGGAAATCGTGGTAAGTGGTGTCCTAGTTCGAGAAGAGCAAGGTACGCAATTTTCCATTTATTATATAAGTCAAACCTTAGGAGAAGCAGAAACTAAATATCCACACTTAGAAAGATTGGCACTTGCACTGATAAGCACCTCTAGAAAGTTAATACCTTACTTTCAATGTCACCCCATATGCGTATTAACCACTTACCTACTTCGTAATATTTTGCACAAGCCCAACTATCAGGCCGATTGGCCAAATGGGCCGTCGAACTCAGTGGGTACGATATCGAATATCAACCCCGTACGGCCATCAAGTCTCAAATTTTAGCGGACTTCATGGCCGATTTCACGCCAACCCTCGTACCCGAAGTCGAAAAGGAACTCTTATTGAAATCGGGTACATCATTGGGGGTATGGATCTTTTTCACATACGGGGCTTCGAACGTGAAGGGGTCCGGGCTAGGCATCGTTTTAAAGCCGCCTACGGGTAACACTATTAGGCAATCTATCAAAACTACTATATTGACTAATAACGAGGCCGAGTATGAGGCCATGATTGTAGGTCTCGAGCTAGCTAAAAGCTTAGGAGCAGAAGTCATTGAAGCCAAATGTGACTCTTTACTGGTGGTAAATCAAGTAAACAAAACCTTCGAAGTTCGAGAAGATAGAATGCAAAGGTATTTGGACAAACTGCAGGTCACTTTGCACCATTTCAAAGAGTGGACTTTACAGCATGTACCACGAGAACAAAAATAGTGAGGCCCATGCACTTGCAAATTTGGAATCATTGGTCGAGGAAGACGAGATAAGCTCGGGAACTATCGTTCAACTCTCGAGATCCGTGACCGAAGAAGGACATGCCAAGATAAATTCTACAAGCTTAACCTAGGATTGGAAGAATAAGTATATTGAATATTTAGAGAACGAAAAGCTCCCATCGGACCCTAAAGATTCGAGGGCCCTACGAACCAAAGATGCTCGATTGACATTGACTACAGATGGAACATTATACCGAAGGACATTTGATAGACCATTCGCAGTATGTTTAGGTCCAGGAGACACCGACTACATCCTACATGAGATTCATGAGGGTACGTGTGGAAATCACTCTAGTGCCGATTCATTAGTCCGAAAAATAATCAGGGTAGAGTATTATTGGATCGATATGGAAAAATATGCAAAGGAGTTTGTTCGAAAATATGACAAATGTAAGAGGTTTTCACCAATGATCCATCAACCCGGAGAGCAACTTCACTCAGTCATATCCCCATGGCTATTCATGAAATGGGGAATGGATATCGTCGGACCTCTGCCTTCGGTCCCAGGTAAAGCTAAGTTCATTTTATTTATGACTGACTATTTCTCTAAATGGGTTAAAGCATAGGCATTTGTGAAAGTAAGGGAGAAATAGGTTATAGACTTTATCTAGGATCATATCATATGTCGATTCGGGATACCCGCCGAAATAGTGTGTGACAATGGGAAATAGTTTATCGGCGGCAAAGTGACGAAGTTCCTCGAAGATCACAAAATAAAAAGGATATTATCAACACCGTATCACCTTAGTGGGAACGGACAGGTCGAATCAACGAACAAAACTATCATTCAACACCTAAAGAAAAAGTTGAATGACGCTAAGGGAAAATGGAGAGAAATCCTACCCGAAGTTCTTTGGGCATATCGAACAACATCGAAATTTAGTACGGGGGAAACCCCATTCTCCTTAGTATATGGCTCTGAAGCCTTGATTCCAGTCGAAGTCGGGGAACCCAGTGCCAGGTTTCGATATATAACAGAAGAGTCAAATAATGAGGCTTTGAATACTAGCCTCAAATTAGCGGATGAAAAACGAGAAGCTGCTCTCGTCCAATTGACCGCCCAAAAGCAGCAAATCGAAAGAACCTATAATCAAAGAACCAAGCTTCGCCATTTTAAACGACTTAGTGCTAAGGAAAGTCACCCTCAGTACCTGAAATCCAAATGAAGGAAAACTGGGTCCAAATTGGGAAGGACCATATCACGTTCTCGAAAATGTCAGAAAAGGATCCTACATGCTCGGTATTATAAATGGCAAACAACTATCAAGAAATTGGAATGTGTCGCACCTAAAACGATACTACTGCTAAGGTAAGACCCCCCCATATTCGTTTATATTTCGAAACTAAACCTTGCAGGAGTCCGATCAGGAGAAAGGATGGATCCTTCAATACGAAGCCCTAGGTTTGAAAGCACGCGTTGCACTCTTTTCCCTTAGACCCGTTTTATACCAAACAGGTTTTTCGGCAAGGTTTTTAATGAGGCAACCATTGATCGTGCTAACTTAGAAACAATTCAACAATATCCGACACCTCGATTACTGGGGGGGGGCATTAGCCCTCAAATATATCAAGTTCGATGCAAGAAAGTTACTTCATAACAATAGGGTTCCGATAGGAAAAATTATAAGAGCCAAATGGTCAAAACGAACCATGCTCATGCAGTTGGCCCGAGCCCTGACGCAAAATATAAACACATGTATAATGAATTACAAAGAAAGTTTTTTACCAATATCTTATATCCAAGAAAAATTCCTCTATTTCGAGATTTATTATGCAAATAAGATTAAGGTAAATCAACGTGTTCGAGCAACATTCGCTCGACTACTAAGCGTACGAGCTACATTACTTTGAGTTCGAGCAAGCACTCACTCGACTAAGCCTACGGGTTACATTACTTCGAGTTCGAATCACTCACTCGACTAATAAGCATTTGGGTTACATCATCTCGAGTTGGATAAATCACTCAATCGATCACTAAGCCTACGGGCTACTCTTACTTCGAGTTCGAGCAAGCACTCACTCGACTAAGTCTATGACCTACATTACTTCGAGTTCAAAATCACACACTCGACTTCTAAGCCTACGGGATACATCATCTCAAGTTTGAGCAATCACTCACTCGACCATTAAGCCTATGGGCTACATTACTTAGAGTTTGAATCACTTACTCGACTACTAAGCCTACATTATTTCGAGTTTGAGCAAATACTCACTTGACCATTAAGCCTATGGGCTACATTACTTCGAGTTCGAATCACTCACTTGACTAATAAGCCTACGGGCTACATTACTTTGAGTTCGAATCACTCACTCGACTACTAAGCCTACGGGCTACTTTTATTTCAAGTTCGAGCAAACTCTCACTCGACTATTAAGCCTACGGGATACATTACTTTGAGTTCGAATCAGTCACTCGACCATTAAGCCTACGGGCTACATTATCTCGAGTTCGAATCACTCACTGGACTACTAAGCCCACGGGCTACTCTTATTTCAAGTTCGAGCAAACTCTCACTCGACCATTAAGTCTACATATCACATTACTTCAATTTCAAACAATCATTCAACTCGACTACTAAGCCTATGGGCTACCTTATTTTGAGTTTTGAGCAAGCACGCACTCGATTATGAAGGCTACAAGATCCAAATTCGATCAAATTGCCTAAAACCTTATGAAAACCTTCATAAGGCATGAATGAAACAAAATCTTCTCAAGGCAGAGAATAAAACAGGGCGAGTCAGGAAAAGAAAAGATCTTTTTATATACAAGAATATTTACAATGTCAGAACAGGGCACTACACAAAAAAAACCAAAATGAAAACTAAGGGCTAAGTTTCTTGGTTATCTACGGCGGCAGTCTCTTCTCCATCGGGCTCCTCCCTGCTCTCAGACCCACTATTACTCCCATCATTTCCATCATCATCATCACCACCATCATCATCATCGGAAGCCAAGGCTTCAGCATCGGCTTCAAGCTCTTTTGCTCTTTTTATCTCTTCGGTAAGATCGAATCCTCGAGCATGGATCTCTTCGAGGGACTCCCTACGAGATCGGCATTTAGCAAGTTTGGAAACCCAATGTGCTCGAGTATTGGCGGTCTCGGCTGCCTCTCTTGCTTGTACCTGAGCAGCTTCAGCATCCGTCCGATAGGCGGCCACTAATGCATCCGCATAGGACTTTGCCTTTACGGCATCAGATTTGGCCTTGGCAAGTTCGGAGGCCAACTGAGCCTCGAGTTCCTCAATTCTTCTCACTTGAACCGAGCTCTTCTCCTTCATGCCTTGAAGTTGGCTTATAGTCTATGACAATTGGTCCCAAACATTCTCCTTTTCTGCAGCAAGATGGTCCATGCCATCTTTCCATCCCATGGTCTCCGCCCTTATTATATCAACTTCTTCACGAAGCTGCCCGATCGTCTTGAGTTTATGCTGCAGCTGTGAGATAGAAATATTAGTCTCTGATCCTGAATCAAGCCCATGAGTTCTTAATATTATCATTACCTGCTCGGTCTGGTCTTGATGAGCCTTGGCTAACTCAGCTTGAAGGCCTTTGATTTCTTTTTCTCTTTGACCGGAAAGGAGTCTGAGGGTGTTCCTCTCCTCCGTAGCTCGTCGGAGGTCGGCCTCGAATAGATGTAGCTCAGCTCGAGACCGAGAACATGCTTCTCGATGAACCGCCACGGCCTGCAAAGTAAGAAGAAAAGAAGTTAGAAAAAATAGCAAACATAAAAATAATATCAACGAAGAGAGTTAAAGCTTACCAGATTCAAAGCTTGCTGTACTTCGCACAAAAGGCCCGGCACATCACTTGGGCCAGCAGCGTCCTCAACCCCAGTAAACAAATCACTGAAGGGGTCCTCCCCTTAATAAGACCAGCACATATCGAGGGGCCCCAAAGCCTGGGCTTGCCGAATCGCCCCTTCGGAAAAGGCAGGAAGAGTGGGCGAGTCTTCGATTACTATTGCCCCAAGAGACTCGCTTGGGGCATTCTCCTCAGTTTGGAGAGCTTTAGGACCGGCCCCTTCCGATATACCCACCATTTGTTGACTTCAGTGGGAAGCATCCTTGATCTCTAATGATTTGGGGACTCTGCCCGAACCTTCCCTCGACATCTCCTCAGTCTAAGGCGGAGCTTTATAAATCACCATCTATTCAGCTGCCTTTGGGGCATCGATGGATTTCTTCATTCGGGTCACCAGCATGGATCTGTCATTTTTGTTTTCTTCTTCGTCGTCTTTATCCCTTAGACGCAGAACTGATTCTACGGTCAATGGAATGGTATTCTTCCTCGGCTTTCGAGCCATCCTCATCTTCGGTTTTGGATCTTCGGAGGCGGAGTCCCTTTTCCTTTTATTATCCTTCATCGGCTTTGGATCAGAGGCCGAAGCCTCTTCCTCGATGGATGATGGCCTCAAAACCGCATCTTTTCCCTCACCTACATACAGTAAAATTAATTTAAATATATGGAAAGCATCTCGTTCAAACTACCAAAGATACGAGAAATAAGCTCACCATGATTTTTGACCTCCCTTCGGCCCTTTTACAAATCACACCACAAGCGCTCGGCGTATGTGGAGGTCAAAGCTAGATCTTGTACCCAGTTCTTGATATCGGGGACTGCACCAGGCATCCAAGGAACTGTTGCATCACTAAAAGGGGGATATCGGTGATAAAAGGAACTAATGGGTAAAATAGTAGGAGATAACAGCAGAATTGTACTTACGCTTCGTGTTCCACCCCTCGGGAAATGGCATCTTTTCATTCAAAATCATGTCCGAAGTCTTTACTCGAACGAAACTACCCATCCAGCCTCGGTCCTGTCCTTGTCTATACTCGAGAATAGAACTTTGGTGGCCCGACGCTGAAGTTTTATTTACCCGCCTCGAAAGGGGCGAGGACACTATAATCGGATGAGATGGACAAGGGTGAAAGGCATCCCTTCGATTTTATTCACGAAGTAACGGATCAAAATAACGATCCACCAAAAAGAAGGATGGATCTGGCCTAGGGTTATTTGGTATTGATGGTAGAAGTCAATAATAACAGGGTCGGGGGGAAATAACGTGAAAGGGTAAATATATACACTTAAAAACCCTTTCACGTAAGTAGTGTTATCTTCTTCAGAAGACGGGATTACTATTTCTTTGTTCTCCCAATTGCAATCTTTCTTTAGTTGTTCGAGGTTCCTCTCGGTTATCGAAGACATATACCTCGATATAGGCTCACATCGACCGGGAACCAACGAGCCTTTATCAACCTTAAAATTAGATGTAAAAACACACTCCCCAGGTACGCATTTCTCAGGCCGTGGCTCCACCGGTGTTTTGTCGGTGGCAGGCTGTGAAAAAGAAGATTTTTCTTTCTGAGGAATGGTTTTTGATATTTTCGCCATTCTTTTGGATTTAAAGATCGAGAATAGAAGAAGGCAACAAAGATTTGGTATTTTTGAAGAAAGGTTTTTGCAGAGAAGAATCACAGATTTGCGAGAATTCAGAAAGTGTGAGAAAGAAGTTAGAAAATTTAAAGTTTGAAGATGTAAAAGTGATTAAAAGTGAAAAAAGGGGTTATTTATAGGTATAGCAATGGCGGTTCAATTTCGATAATGGCCGACCATCGTCTGACACGCATTAAATGCCTTGCAAAACTAAACCAATGGGACAGCTATCATGTGTGTCATGATCGATCCCAATGTGAACGTCAGCTTATATCTGATCGAGCTATTGTGAAATCATGTCGTTTCTCGCTACATCCTTCCCGAAAAACGAGGGGACTATCTGTATACGGTAAAAACCGATTAATCCTTCATACGAACTGGTTTAAATGGTAATACATTGGATCAGAGAAGCGACTTCATAGTATCAGGTTGAGGTCCAAAGTCAGGTCACCAAGCTTCGAGCCCAAGGGACCGATTAATATCGAGCTCGATGTCATTATCGAGCTCGAATCCAAGTTGAACTATGATGTAAAGTGACTTTATCGAGCTTATGAGGCAGAGACCGACCAACACTGATCCTGAATCAATACAAGAATCCGAGTCAGAATCGAGCTCGAGTCAAGATCGAGAGCTCGAGTCAAGACCGAGAGCTCGATTCAATATCGAGCTCATAGACAAGAGTCGTTTCAATCCCACTAGAGGAGAGAATCCTGCCAGGAATTATAGAAAAGTTGATTTATCATGGGTCTCCCACTATGTATTTTTAATTATATCTAAAGTAAGATCCCTCTACTATAAAGGGGATGGTTATTATTTCTGTAAGGACCAAGTTTTTGCATACATTGTAACTGAGATATCATACACTCCGCCATTGAAGAGTTATCATTTTTCTTGCTTCATCAATAGATTCATGTTGCTTAATCTATAAATCACCTTATTCCCAATTTTGGTTATTTTTCAATCTATATAGTCAACACTTGATATTTCTATTCATTCTTATGATTCATGTTAAGTTATACCACATACCCTTAGAACTACGTATAAATTTAACTCAATCCGTTTTTCGGGTAAACAAGTTTCTTAGCTTACTTAGATAGGAAGATCAAGATACTTAAAAGGCAATGTACCCCTTTTGCACCCTGTGAGTTTAGACATATCGATCATTTAAGCATTTTGGTTCCATGTTCGCACCGAAAATATTACACTTTGCAGCACTTATGAAAAATTCAGAGGCTTTTGAGAAGGTTTTCAACCCCCTTAACATCCACATTATAGTCTGAAACTCCCCTTCGAAAAACAATAGAACATCATCATCCACAAAGCATAGATGATTCAGTTTAATCCATTTACACCTTGTATGATACTCAAACCTAGCTTATTTAGCAACTTGATCCATTATTCTGGAGAAGTTGTACTCCATACATATTACAAAAATAAGAGGTGAAATGGGATCACCCTGCCTCAATCCCCTCTTTCCTTCTATGCATCCATGATATCCTTCATTCAAATCTAATGTGTATTGAATTGTACATATGCAATTCATCACCCATTTTATAAATTTGTGAAGGAAATTCAGAGCATGCATTATCTCTTCTACAAATTAAATTTCCATTCTACAGTGTCATACGCCCTTTTAAGATCAATCTTTATCAAGCAACTCTTAGTAGTATTTTTCCTATTATATAGTCTTACCAAGTCATGACAAGTGATAATATTTTGCACAATTGTCCTCTCAGATACAAAAGCAATCTGATTATCAGCAATGATATCAGGTAGTACTCCTTTCAGTCGTTTGCACATCATCTGATTATTGCAACAGGAAATAGGTTTATAATGTCCCACCTTTTTGCATGAGTACTTTTAGGTACAAAATTAATAACAGTGTTGTTTAGAGATTCTATCCCTTCCCACAATTGCCTAGCAATTCTTGAAAAACTCACTTTCATGCATGTCTGGTCCTGGGGACTTGTCAACTGCCATTGCCCATGGTGCCTCTTTAACATCTGCGGTAGTAAAGTCTGCTTCTAAATAGCTCCTCCTCTTTTGATACTCTTGGACCTTCCCTCACCAATCTGCTTCATACATGTTATCTTTCATTCCTTTTGGTACCCAGTAAGTTAAACTTGATGAAAGCCTATGCTATCTATTTTGGATCAGTTTTAGTGTTCCCATTGGAATCACTAATGGTGAACACTCTATTACCATTCCTTCTAGACTTCATCATTCCATGAAAGAATTTGGTATTTTGGTCTCCATATTTCAGCCAGTCTATGTCACGATCTCAAATTTTCACCTTAGGATATCGTGACGGCACATAGTCTCTAAGATTAGATAAGTCTAATATACATAAAGATTAGAAAAAATAATGATTTAAATATCGACTTAAGCTAGTAATCTATCATAATAAAAACCAAACAGATACAACTGTCAAATAATTCCCAAACCTTGGTAGAACTGAGTCATAAGCTTTATAGAGAGTGTACTAATAATCTCGAAATACAATACTGCTTGAATAGCAAATAAACAGTAATAAAACTAAAACCAAAAAGTGACTTCGAGGCCCGCGAATGTCGAGCAGGTGTACCTTGAAATCTGCAGAAATAACTGATCAATCACTAGCATCCGGCATAGACGGATGTACCTGGATCTGCACAAAAATGTACAGAAGCGTAGCATGAGTACACCACAACGGTACCCAGTAAGTATCAAGTCTAACCTCGGTAGAGTAGTGATGAGGCCAGGCCAAGACACTTACTAGGACAAAGAAGAGCTGAATAGAGTATAATATGATCTAAGAGGGGGAAGCAAGGAAATAAATGACAACAAGAAGTACAATAATGTAGGGATAACAACGGAAATTTAGACAACAACGGCAATAAAAAATGAACACATAATAGAAACAACAAGTGTTCAAACACAATAATAGGAGTAAAAAGTGATCAAACACAATGATAGGAACAACAAGTGATCAAGTACCGTAAAATACAAGTAAAAACAATGAAGAAAAGATAACAATTGTTCCAAATCAACAAGCCTTTTTACATGGAATGTACAACAAGAATCACAACTGAGGTACCACACCTTATAATCTCATTTCACAAGTCACAATCACAATCTTCCTTATATCACCGCGTGAGCTTTGCATTTATTTTGAAAATATTTTTTCCCAAAATAGCTACACGCATTTTAGCCAATTATCTCACCGCGTGGCTTCAAGTTATTCTCTTACTTGCAATACACGTATAAATCCCACCTTATCTAACTGCATGTGTATCAATCTCTATCCTTATACCACCGCATGCATACTAATATCACTAACACAATAGTCAACTCGCACCATATGTGTCCATATATCACAACACTTGTCAAAATTAACAATACCAATGTTACCACAACATATAGCTCACGCTCAACCACAATGTGAACAAAAATATCAATAATAGCAAAATGGATGAGAAATACTCAACGAGGAAAGATATCTTAATAATCAACAACTTCAACCTTAATGTGTTCATAGCTTTCACAACTTCAACTTCAATCATCAAAATGAATGTATTCTCACGAAATGATAATTTCCAATGCAAGTGTATAGCATAAGCTTAACGATGAATAAGATAATATGAAATAACTACATCTAAGTGCATAATAATAAAACAACATGAAGAGACATCATGTAATAATAACTTCAAATAAGAATAATTCAACAATAAAAGAGGAAATAAGACAATAAGAGAGGTAACCACTTCAACTAAAACATATATGAGCAAACTTGACAATAAAAAGATAGAATATGTGCTAACAACGTCAAATAGAGCATGTGAGAGTAAATTTGACAATGGAAGATATAACATATTATGACAATTTAGATTAAAGAGACAATTTTGCTTTTAGCCGTTCGGCTGAAACTTTTGACAAACTCTAGCCCAAAAATCTATTATGCAATTTGAAGCCAAAAACTAATTATAAGAGCTAGCCAAAAACTTAAAGGTCGGCATCTTTACCATTCATCGCTTATATCTGGAAGTCTAGACCTTCCCAAAATCGAGAACGACGTTGAGTACTTAACTAATAAGTTAGTGGCAGAAATTAACTAAGATAGTGATAATATTCTCGAGTTCAACACACCCAGATGCGCGGTCGGGGATATTTGGGAGTTTCTGCCTTGTGTACGCGGCCAGATGCCCGGTCACTTGCCCCAGTGCGCGGATGGGCACGTAGGAGCCACATAAATACCCCCAAGGCCAGGTAAAGAGAGTGGTTAAGTCATTTCTTTGAGCTAGGGCTTGCTCTATTAAGGGGAATCCGTCCTATACTTCCCACCCATGAACTAACATAATGTTTTTGGAGTATTTTGAGTTGATTACTACTCCTAAACACTTATATTAATAAAGATTAATCTTGAAAATCCATAGATTTCCATTTAAATCCCCAAATTGGTCAAGAATACTACAAGTTGGGATTCTCAAGAGTTTCACTATAAGAGGTATATCTACCATCTCTAACTAATCTATGGTGATTAATTATGTATGAAATATGTATTATGACTTATGAGATCGTGATTGGAATCCATAAGTGCCTAACCTAGGTTGTGTTGGTACTGTAGAGATTGTAAAATGAATTAAATGATAACATTTATGGGTTGGGAGTGAAGTGTTGGGAATGCGTGTGCTAACGAAAGTTGTAAGGTGAATCATTAGTGTGGAAGGTAGTTGTTAGGTGAAGAAATTCCATTTAAGGAGGTTGTAGGAAGATATGCACACTAGATGTTTGTTAAAAAGTCTAAATGACTTAAAGTATAGAAATCATACTAATATTGGCGAAAATGTATTGCATTGTTGTAGATTGAAGTTGTTTAGTGTGGTGGACCATCGTAGTATTGTTAAGGGGCGACATAGTGTGGGTTGTATATGGGTGCTGGGATTGCTAAACAAGCCGTGTTGTGATTGGATCACTTGTTCCACTTTGAACCATGAAAGCATATGTGCGTTTTGAGACTTATTAAATGATGTAACTATTGGTAATGAATTCGGTATTATCTACATGATCTCCTTATTGGTTAATTAACAAATTTATGTATTCTCTTTAAATCACGGGTGAGTTTGGGTAGAAAGTATTCAACAGGCTTGCTTGACCGGGTTCACTCGGTTGAGCGCTGGCCACGCTCCCTGAGTTTGGGGCGTGACAGGGTAGTCCCCCCCCCCCCACAAAGTTAGGTAAGATACTTACCTTGACTAGGCCAAATCAACCCTTAAAAATAGCTTTTTCCTTAAAACTTTCCTCCACACGGCTCAAATCTAATAAAAATGACTTAATATAATCAAACAATGAAATGAAAACCAATTACGATCGGTCAAAACCCGAGTCCAAGGATAGATACCGACTACCCATAATCCTACGAGTCTATATATGTATTTTGTTTTCAAATCGAGGTCCAAATCGACTCTCAGAATCCAAATTTTTATTTCTCACAACTTAGACAAAAATCCCCAAAATTCATCTTTGATTCTCACAAATTTGATGTTAAATCTCACATATAATCATTAAATAAAGTTGAAAATTGATTAAAACTACTTACCCAATGATTGTAGGTAAACATCTCCTCTCCAAATTGCCTCTTACCAAGTTTATGGTTCTAAAATAAGAGAAAATGAGATGAAATCCCGACTCCCGACCCTTTTGTTCAGTTGTAGATGACGCAGTTACGAAACTGGGTTCGCAATTACAAAGAAAATCTCGCAATTGCGACTACTAATAACCTAAGGGGGACGTCGCAAATGCGACATTGGTTTCGCATTTGCGAAGCCTGTCCCCATCGCAAATACCATATTACCCAGTCTAGCCTATTTTTTGCAAATGCGATACCTAAAGCCCTTCTGTTATGATTACAATTGCGATGCTAGTGCTTGCAATTGCGACATCAGAGACACCAACACACCAGCAACCTGATTCAATTCAAAATTATTCTAAAAGACGTCCGAAATTTACCCGAGCCCTTGAGGCTCCAAACCAAAAATCCACACAAGTCTAAAAATATCATACAAACTCACGCACATGATCAAAACACAAAAATAATATCTAGAACTATGAATCAGACATCAAAATGCATGAATTTTAAAAGAAAACTCAAGAACCTCTAGAATTACGACCAAGCATCTGAATCCTATCAAACCAACTCCAAATGACACCAAATTTTGCAAACAAGTTCAAAATAGCAAAACGGACCTATTTCAAATTCCAAAACCAAATTTCGAACCCGATAGCCAAAAAGTCAACCTATGGTCAAGCTTGGAAAAACTTCCAAACTTCAAATTGTATGGGTCAAACGATCGTATCAACCATTCCCACATAGTATACTCTAGCCACAACATATGTTTTATACGCCTTCGATCATGTACCCTACATATTAAGTAATGAAAGAAATTTCTACTTACCTTACACTTTGTTACTCTGTGTTTTGCTTCTTTGATCCTAGATCTTAAAGCCTACAGGCTACCCCTGTTCGGGGACTATCAAGCCCATGGGCTACCCCTACTCGGGGACCGTCGTCTGAAGAAAATTCAGACGACCCAGGCTACCGAATCCCATAGGCACCATGCCCATTAGACGGTGCCCGAATAAGAAAGGCTACGGCCACCCTACAAATAACTCGGAGACGTCCAAAGTCTGTAACCGGAAAGTAAGGCCCTTATAAAAAATCGAAGCCTAAAAGGTTACCCTCAGCAAAAACATCGTCTAAAAATAGTTAAGTATCTTAAAGGCCTCCGGTTTTACCAAGGATTCAAAGCCACAAGTAACCCGAAGTTGCATCGAAGTCGGGCTCCGTTCGGACCTCCGAAAAATGGATGCTCTAGAACTACGTCTCATTTTATGCAAAGGCATTAAAAACAATACGAAAATAGAAAACTGCAAGTAGATGCTGGAAAAGTAAAGACACGATATTTCCGAAAGGGGGAAAATTTTATATATTTCAAAAAATATTTACAAAGGCACGATAAAACTGCCTCAAAATAAACAAAAACAAATACATAAGGAAAAATTGAAAAAGAACTAAGGCTTCTACGCCTGGTCTTCACCGAGGCTCCACTTGTCGCCAGAACCGTCGGAACCTTCGGAACCCTCGGAGCCTTCGAGACCCTCAGTCCCGTAGAGCTCCTTTGCCTCGGCCTCGAGTCTCTTGGCTTTCTCAATCTCGACCAATAGGTCAAAACCTCGGGCATAGTTCTCTTCGAGGGTCTCTCTTCGGGATAGCCGCTTTATGTACTCAGTCTTAGTCTTTAAGCGGGTCTCGGCTACCATCACATCAGCCTTATACTAGGCCAACATTTCCTGGACATCAGAAGGGGTGGCATCCAATTTGGACCTCAGTACGGTGTATTGTTGTCCGAGGGAATCTCGTTCCGTGACGGGCGAGCTTAGCTATGCCTGGAGATCATCATTTAGCCGAGACCACTTATCGTCTTTGTCCTTTGCCACCCAAAGTTGGCTCTCGGTTGATGGCAACTCCGCTTTTGCAGCTTTTTTCTCCGAAGCCAACAGGTCCATCTTGCCCTTCGATGCCTCAATCGTGGCCTTTACCTCAGCCCGAATTCTTCTCTTGGACTTGTGAAGTTGTGTTGTTAGTCACCACGACTAGCTGCTCGTTTTTAGCCTCAAAGATCTTTACCTTCTTAACCAGTTCGGCGTGTTCCCGCTTCAGTGTCAAGGCCTCCTTCTGGGCTTTTTCCAGTCGGCCTAGAGAATCGGGAGGTCCTTGAGGGCCTCGTCCTGCTGCTCACTAAGAGCCCTGTACATGTCCTGTTTTCGGACTTGGTCTTTAATCTCGAACTCGAGCTGGCTGATATCCAAGCGGGACCGGAGAAAGCTTTCATGATGAAGCGCTGAAGCTTGAAAAAATGATGAAGTTATTAGAGCACATCAAAAACCAAGTAAGATTCACAAAGGGGTACAAAGGGCAGACGCCTTACCCGGTTCAGCACCTGTTGCACCTCATTGAAGAAGTTCAACGTGCCCACTCTGTTCATCTTTTCCTGGTCCTCCTCGGTCACAAGGCATCGAAGGTAGCTGGCTACGCCCACCAGAGCAGACAGGACCCGGGCATCTGCCAGGATTGTAAACACGACCGTTCTTTTACGCTCAGGGTCCACGCTTGGGGAAGGGAATTGTTTCACTATTTTTGGGCTCAAGCCCGACTCACCCACTCCCGATGGAACATCTTTTCTCAGGACCTCCAGGTTACCAAGCCCGGATAACTCCTCCAGCGTGGTCATATCTATGACATCAAAGAACGTGTTGAGGACATCATCTGGGACCGGCGTTGTCTCACTTGATTCCCTTTGCCCGCTTGAGCCTCTTTAAGCATGGAGTCAGTATAGGGGGTGTCTTCACGATGTCAATGACACTAGTTGCCTCCTTCGGGACAGGAGCGGCTTCCCGGGAGGCCGCAACCTCCGTCTCTCCCTCTGGTTCCCGAGTTAGAGAGGGATCTACCTCATGGTCCTCTTTCCTGATCGTCTCCTTCTCCCCCTTGTTAAGGGTCAACCCATGAGCAGTAAAAATATCATCATCCTCAGGCTCATCTTTGAGCCGGTAGAGGGAACCAGAGTCCGGTACCCTGGACTTGGTGCTCTTTTTGCTTTTTTGGACCTAGATAGTCATATTCTTATTTTTCGCCTCGTCATTTGGGGAACCCGAGGACTTTCTTTTCTTCTTCTACTCCTCCTTAGCGGCAGCCCCGGGCCATCCCGAAGCGGAGGGTTCGGCAAGCGAGGAAGGATCATCTTTCTCATCCAACGGCCTGAGTTTGGTTGTCTTGGGCAAACCTGTGAGAAAAAAAGAAGACTTAGCAATGTGTAAGCTAAAAGTACGAAAGAAATTATTCCGGAAAGAACCTCACCATGGGAACGGGCCTCCTATTTGCCCTTCAAGATCTTGCGCCATGAGCGCTCGGAGTATGGAATTTGTTTGAAGATCCCCTTGACCAACTGCATTGGGAACTTGGTCAACGGCTACATGGCGACAAACATAGGCAATGAAATACTATAGAAGGAAAATACTTACGGTGTGTGTTACACTTCTCAGGGAATGACAGAAACTCGGAAGGGATGAGGTCTTTGATTTTTACCCGAATGAACCTCCCCTTCCATCCTCGATCTCGGTCCTCGTCGATACTCAATAACGGAGCCTTGCTTTCTAGGCGGACGAGCTTGATCAACCCCCCTCAAAAGATTTGGTGACTATATAGGCAGAGTAGGTGGTCGGGGGTGAACCGAGGGGCTTCATTATTATTCATGAAATGTCGTTGGAGAATCACGATCCTCCAAAAGAACGGGTGGATTTTCCCAAGGCACACCTCGTATCTTTTGCAGAAGGCAAGGACTATGGGGTCCACTGGGGAGAGCATGAAGCGGTAAGTGCAAACACTTATGTACTCCTCCATGTGAGTAGTGGTGTCTTCATTGGGCCCGGGGATGACCACCTCTTTATCCTCCCAGTTACAATTCGCTCGGACTATGGGTAGTGTTTCCTCAATAACGGAGCATATGTATCTTCATGCTCTCTCGCCTCGGTCCTGTTGACTAGAGGTCTTCTCGACGTTGAAGACGTTCCCGATAGAGCAGCCCCCGTGTACGAAGCTCTTCATGGGGGGATCCTGATCCACCTCGGGAATGGCCACCTCGGCATTTGTGGCTGGGTGGGAAGATGAAGGAGCAGTCAACTGAGGCACTAATTTGGAGGGTTTTTCCATCGTAATCTGAGAAATATGAAGGTTTGAAGAAAAATATAAAGATTTGAAGATGGTATGAAGGTATGAAGGTCTGGGTTGAAGATCCAAAGAAATTGTATAAGGATTGAAGATGAAGATATGAAGGTTTAAGGAGAAATATATGAAGATGTGGAGGAGTTAAAATTAATTAGAGAGTTTGTGGGTAAATTCTGGAATCGTAAAGCGGAAGATATGAAAAAGGGTCGGAGCTTTTATAGAGGAAGAACAATCAATGCGCGATGTTTCGCGTTCGAGGACGGTCAACCGGCAGGTGACACGTGTACGAAGTCAGAACGATGCGACTAATGGAACGTTTCGATTGACCCGTCATCTCGGTTGTAACGTACGAAGGAAGGAACCGAGTTTCATCTATCACTTCCTATCGATTCGGTAAACCTACTTTCCGAAAAACGAGGGGACTATCTGTGTACCGGTAAAATTGGGAGTAATGTCTACCATGATTTCCCGGTGAGAAAACAGAGGAAGGACACGGATGCACGGGATTGTAATCGAGGTTAGAGACCCTTCGTATTGAGATCCCGAAAGAGTGAACTATTTGCTTGCCATCGGGTATGATAAAGCGACACTCCCCGGGCCGAGAATGAGTTCTAAGACTTCAGAAAATATGGTAAACGATTACACATGACAGATAGAGTGCCTTGATAATCGCACTCGACCGGATATTACGTCGCGGATCTCGCTCGAGGTCAATTATGGATCAGTAATAACTGGAAAGGAAGATTTTTATACTTTTTAGACTTATACTAGGAAGGAAACTCTCCTACTATATAAAAGACGAATTGTTCTTTTGTAAAACACATTATAACATGCAAATCAAAGCAATACAAGTTTATTTTCTGCCTTTTAACTATTGTTAAAGTCCTTGTTCACTTATTGTATTCTTCATTCACGACTGGGCTCAAACCGAGGGTCTAATCGAGGACAAGGTCACAGTTCAGTATAAGTTCAGGCTTGGCCATAACATCATAATCGGTTTGATCGCTTAATTTGCCTTTAATTCATTTGTCTAATATTCTTAATTATTTGTGTTGAATCAAACTAAGTATCCTTAAAACCGCATACAAATTTAATTGTTATCCAATTTTGGGGTAAACACTTTGGTAATACTGTTAATTTGAATACAACACGACAATGTTGTTTTGGATGGAATTGACTTTGATATCGAATCGAAAGGGGAATAAACGGGCATTGGGATGACCGTGCTCGTTTTCTCTCTTCATATAGTAAACGCGGTAAGAAGAAGGTTAATTTGAATACAGCACGACAGTGTCATTTTCCTGATGCTTGGATAGGAGGTGCACTCAAAACAGGTCTTTTTGACTATGTTTGGTGGTGCAATTTTACAATAATCCTCCTCGCCAATATATCTTAGTGCAATATGGAAGCAATGGACTTCAATTCCTGCTAAGAGGATTTTCCAAGTACTGATTGATGTGATTATGAGTACTGTTGAAATCTCATAAATCATAATAAGTTGATGTTAGATATATTTCTATATATTATGATATTACTTTATGTATATTTTATATAATTTATTCAATTAAAGAGATTATTAACAGTTATAGATTTAAATGGGACAAGAAAGTGATGATGATCGAGATGAGCAGTTTGAGAATTGGTTTCCAATTTAACATGAAGCAATTGGACGTTATAAAAGAAGGCATGTAAGGGACAGTTGGAGGAATTTGAAGACACATAAGCAATGGAAGGAAATTGGATTTAGAGCATGAATCAGCAGCTGCATGCAGTGAGTGCGCCGCAAAGGACCGAATACAAATTTCTCTACCATGATTATCATTCTAGTACCTCAAAAGTTCCTGTATTTCCTATATTGCCATTCATCTCTACTTCTCTACCCTATATATTTTAATAAATAAAAGTTTCGTTCTTTTTATTTTTTCGAATTTTCTCAAAATATGAACAGAGGAACCAACATTCTTGGCTTTGGGTTGACCATTTTAGACTAAATACCAAATATGTATATGCAGCAAAGTCATCACTATCATCTCTATACTTCCAAGTTGGCCATTAAATGACTTTTTCTCCGTTTTCAAACCACGCTATTTAATGCAGCATCTAAGCCATTTTGAAAACATAAAGAAACCATGAGATCGCATAGAGAGAACCGTTAAGATTTGGGGAAAGGCAAGAGAGAGAGGAGAGAAATATCTGACTCTCATTTCGCAAAAATAAAAAATCTTTTGTCCAAAACTATACAAAATACCCTATACATTTCTTTATATACAATGGGCCTAATCTGGAGGACTAACTACTCCTACTAACATGTGGGCCAACTCCGAAATAAATAACTAAGCCCAAATTAGTATTTATGCTTAGGCCTCGAAGACAAGTAATCCCTCAACTCAACTCCCCCCCCCTCCAAGTTGAAGGGGGAGATCAACTTCAGCTTGGACAAATGATGATGATGAAGAGGACCAGGCAACGACTTTGTCAAGATGTCTGCTAGCTACTTAGCAGTGGAGATATGAGATATAGTGATCAGCCCATAAGAAAGCTTGGTGCGAATGAAGTGACAATCCACTTCAATATGCTTTGTGCGCTCGTGAAAAACTGAATTCTTGGCTATGTGTATAGCTATCTGACTATCACAAAAAAATACAAACAGGTAAGGAAACAGGCATACAAATATCAGATAGAATGCGAGTCAACCAAGTCAATTCTGCCACCACTTTGCTAAGAGCCCGATACTCTGCCTCAGCAGAAGATAAAGAAATAATAGGTTGTTTCTTAGATTTCCAACCTACCAAGCTGCCACCCAAGAAGATATAAAATTCAGTCACAGATTTGAGAGTGTCAGCACATGCTGCCCAATCACTGTTAGAGTAAGCTGTTAAAGAGAGATCAGAAGCGGAAGAGTAAAATAAACCAAGATCAACAGTGCCTTTGAGATAACGCAGAATGTGTAATGCAATGGACATATGAGGCACACGAGGAGCCTGATTGAACTGACTCAAGTGTTGTACAGAGAAGCACAAGTCAGGTCGTGTATGAGTTAGGAATAACAACTTGTCAATAAGACTTCTGTAAGCAGCTGGGTTAGGCAACAAATCCCCTGAATCTGTTGAGAGCTTGATATTCAAATCCAAAGGACAAACTACTAAACTAACAACCAAGCAATCATGCTCCTTAAGAAGATCAAGAATAAACTTCCTTTGATTTAAAAGAATACCATCATCAAAATAAGTGATCTCAATACCCAAGAAGTAATTTAAGGAACCCAGATCCTTTATTTTGAATTCACCATCTAAAAAATACTTGATTGCTGAAATTTCAGAGGCACCATCCCCTGTAAGAAGTATATCATCAACGTACACTACCAAAATCACAAGATGCCTAGGAGCCCCTTTAACAAACAGTGAATAGTCATTAATTGAATGAGTATACCCTCTTGAACACAAGGCTTGGGACAATTTAGCATACCATTGTCTAGATGCTTACTTCAACCCATATAGAGACCTTTTGATGTAAAAGAAGAATCTATGTTAAATTTTATTAATTTTTGGCCAAGATCATGTTTTAGAGCTCGAGTCAAATATATGGATGTATTTTCAAGAAGTCCAAGAATCCCAAGATTTATTTCAAGAAGTCAAGACCCTTTCCTTCTTAAAATAGGATTTAGTTTATTCTTTTTAGAATAAGGATTTTCCTTTTAGTAGGATTCTTGTTTCTTTTCCTTGTAGAATATGGATTTTACTTTCCTTGTCTTTAGTTATTTTATTTTTTTATTAGAATAGGAATTGTAGTCATCAAAGAAGAGACTCTAGGCCTATATAGAGGGTTCACTTGCCTTGTAGAATAAAAATTCACATTTTTAAGGCTTGCCCTAGTTTTACAATAGAGTATTTTTCTTTATTTTGTCTTCTTTATCCTTATTTTTGGTTCCAAAAAAGGTGGTGATAGTCTTTATCTTGTTTTAAATTGCGTGTGATGTTTCTTTATCACGTTAATTGATTCCAAGTGGTGACTTTAAAAATTTATAGTTCTTGATCATTCAAGAACACATTTCTTGATCTAAATTTATTTTTTTGATATCATAGAATTATAACTTTCCTTGAACCGGTACAGTATAAATCTTTACTTGTTTTGAACGAGTAAATAGTTTTTTTTATAGTTCAGATCGTCATCTTTCACCTCATTTTTGAATCATTAGATTCCGAGTCATAAAACTTGAGATACGTTATTTCTTGAAATTGGCCCACAAAACCACATTTTCGTTCAAGATTTTGATCCTGGTCGGTTGGTTCTTTGTTAACTCGAAGAATCACATCACTTTTTCAATTTACAAGCCAAAGGAGTGGAAGTAGAAACCGACAATGCAGAAACAGTGAGTCCAGGAGGGAGTTTCATGTAAACTTCTTCATCAAGATCACTATGAAGAAATGTGTTATTAACATCTAATTAAAACAAAGGCCATTTCCGTTTTACAGCAAGAGCAATTAAATATTTGATAGTGGATATCTTCATCACAGGTGAGAAAGTTTCAGTAAAGTCAACACCTTCCACTTGGGTGTCACCTCTAACTATTAATCTTGCTTTATAACGTTCGACACTACCATCATCCCTATATTTAATTTTATATACCTATTTAAAACCAATAGGTTTCTTGCCCTTAGGTAACTCAACTATATCCCAAGTGATTGGTCTCTAAGGCCTCAAATTCCTTCCCCATGACCTCTTGCCAGACTAGAACTAAAGCAGCTTGAGAGTAAGTAGTAGGTTCAACTTCTGCATGTTGGAAAGATGAGGTAGAACCAGAAAAGGAAGGAGGGAGTTGATAGATATAATCTTGCAAATGGGAAGGAGGTTGATGTTGTCGAACAGATTTCCTTAGAATTGGATTTGTAGGCAAGGCTGGAGACTGAGCAGGAATGAGAAGGGAATTTAGTTGAGAGATTAGAGTAGAAGAAGGGGAAACTTCAGAAATAGGAGGAGAAACGGGAGGAATGGGAGAGGAAGGAGTACCACCAACATCAGGTGAAGCTGGAGTAGAGTTAGAAGAAGTAGAAGCAGGAGGAATAGAGGCAGAACTAGTGGGCAAAGAAGGAGTGGGATCATCATCATATGATACTGGGGACTTAGTTGGGGAGGAAGATGGGGCAAGTTTGGAAAAAGAAAAAATCTCTTCATAAAAAACTACATCTCTGGAAATAAAATATTGTTTGGTGTGAAGGTTATAGAGTTTATTCCCCTTTTTAGCAAAAGGATAACCAAGAAAAACACAAGGAATGGCTCTTGGTTTGAACTTGTCTCGCTGAGGAATAGGAAAAGTTGCATGACATAAACAACCAAAGATTCTCAAATGAGAGTAAGTTGGAGGATATCCATACAGGAGCTCAAATGGGGATTTGTCATGAAGAATTTTAGAAGGAAGTCTATTTATAATGTAGGTTGCAGTTAATAGGCAGTCCCCCCAAAATCTTATGGGAATATTGGATTGAAACATTAATGCTCTGGAAGCTTCAATTAAAGTCCTATGTTTTCTTTCCACCACACCATTTTGTTAAGGAGTGTGAGGACAATTAGTTTGGTGAATGATTCCATTTTCAGCAAAAAAGAAAATAGCAGAATTGCTGCCTCGCAATTCTAGTGTATTCTCACTTCTCACTTGTTGTACTTTCACATTAAACTGTGTATGAACCATTGCAATGAATGCTTTTAGTAAAGAGAAAGCATTACTCTTGGATCCCATTAAATGAGTCCAAGTTGCTCTTGAATAATCATCAACAACTGTAAGAAAATATCTGGAATTAGAGTGTGTAGGAGTGTGATAAGGTCCCCAAGTATCTATGTGGATCATTTGGAACGATTTGGTACTATGAATTGTACTATCAGGAAATGAATATCTAGTTTGCCTAGATAAGGGACAAACATAAAAAGGAAAAGATTGCCTAGCAGAAAGAGAATTAGATAACACAGAAATAGTTTTCATCCTAACAAAATGCACATGAGAAAGTCTATTATGCCAAAGTATATCAAGTTTATTCATTGCAACTTTATTACAAAGTGGAGTATGTACAAATGTATTTGGAAAAACACATGAAGTATTTACAGATGACTAAGTAGAAAGAGTATTACATAGAGAAGGTAAGCTGCAACTATTTGAAATAGGTTGTTGAATAGAGGATGGGGTAGGAAGTGGTGAATTCTGCTGCACAAACTTGTAAAGTCCATTATCCAGTTTACCAAGTTCTAGAGGCATCTTCAGAAAAGGGCCCTGTAACAGACAAGAATCAGAACTAAACTGGACTATACAATTCAGTTGCTTTATAAGCTTGCACACAGAAATCAGATTATGATGAAATGAAGGAATGAAAAGTACATTGTGAAGTGTAATAGGTGAGGTTAAAGCAAATGAACTAGTGCAGGTCACTTTTGCTTTATATCCATTTGAAAGGGAAACAAGCAAAGGAATAGTGAGTGGAATGATATTAAAAAGTAAGTCTTTGTTGGCAGTCATATGGTCGGTGGCACCAGAATCTACTATCCAAATAGAACCAGAAAAATGAGAAAACATGCAAGAAATAGAATTCCCTACTACATTAGTATGCAAGAGAGTACCAGCAAAATTGGCAAACCCAACAAGGTTGGACTGAGGACCAGGGGGACCAGAATCAGACACATGAGTTTGTTGTAATAGAGTCATCAACTGAGAATATTGCTCTTTTGTCAAACCAGGTACCAGCGAGCCATGTTCAACTTGCATACCACTTACAGAAGAAGCATTGCCAGACCCATACCCAAGACTGTGAGAGATTGAATCAACAATGGCATTGGCTGCCATTTTTCTTCCTTTAGTGAATTTAAAATTCTGAGAAAAATCGTGGAGCTTATAGCACTTATCAATCAATTGACCAGACTTCTTGCAATACTTGCAGAAGAGGTTGAATTTGGATTGATCAAAATTAACTCTCTGATTATATTGTCTTTGAGGAGGATTAGGGTGGACTGGATTTTTCCCGTTGAAATTCACATCAAAAGAGGATGATTCTAGATGAAATTGAGTAACGGAATTTACTTGCCTCTGCCTCTCATCTTGGAGAAGTATATTGTAGGCAGTATCAAGGGAGGGTAAAGGATTCATCATCAAAAGGTTACTTCTCACACTCACATAGGTCTCATTGAGTCCCATAAGAAATTGGTGCACCTTATCCTCCTCCTCTTCCTTTTGAGTACCAGACTTAGCTGGACACACACAAGAATTAGAATGTTTCTTGCGCATCACCTCTAATTCATCCCATAGTTTTTTGAGTTGATTAAAATATGAAGCTATGTCCAAAGAACCTTGAAAAGTGAAAGCAAGTTCCTTTTTTATTTCAAAAACCTTGGTCCCATTTACAGCATCATATCTACTATCTAATTGCTTCTATATACTCTCAGTTGTCTCGGAATATTGCACACTCTCAGCAATGGTTGGGATAAAGAACTAGTTATCCATGATATTACCATATTGTTATATCTATTCCACTGTTGTAGTTCAGGTGCACCATCAGATGGTTTAGGATATGAACCATCAATTAGGGCAATTTTATTTTTAGTAGATAAGGAAACTATCATACTTCTTTTCCAACCACCATAACCCGAGCCAGAGAATGGAACAGACACTAGACAAGTTCCAGGAACATCAGAGGAATGTAAATGCAGTGCACTCGAGGGGTCAGGAGAAGAGACAGAAGCAGAAGTACTGGAAGCATCACCTCCGGCCATATTCAAAACTCAAACACACAAGAAGAAATAACGATGCTCGAATAACAAACTCAATAAGACAATTCACATATGTAACCAACAACACAGGTCTAATCATGTAGTCACGCCGAAAACAGAGGAAGCAGATAATAATGAGGTAAAGGTTCGAGGTTACCCGACTCCTTCGCAATTGGAAGAAAGAAACGGCCTTGATAAGACAGCGACGACGCAAAAAAATGACCTCAAATCAGAGGAAAATCACCACAATTATCCACACACAAAACCCTAAATTCAGGCGTTCTTCAAAATTAGACCAACCACAACTCAAAATGAACTAATTCCAGCAAATCTGCTTCAATACTGAGAGAACACCATAGGCAAAGCAAATATCACTGACTATCGCCAAAATGAGGAAAGAATTGATGAAAAAAAACCCTAGAAAATGGAAACTCCACCAAAAACGCTTGAGGGTACAATCGGACGACGCGGAATGACGAGCTCAGGAAGAATTCCTGCTCTGATACCATGAAAATATAAAGAAACCATGAGATCGCATAGAGAGAACTGTTAAGATTTGGGGAAAGGCAAGAGAGAAAGGAGAGAAATATCGAAATCTCATTCCGCAAAAATGAAAAATCTTTTGTCCAAAACTATACAAAATACCCTATATATTTCTTTATTTACAAATGGGCCTAATCTGGTGGACTAACTACTCCTACTAACATGTGGGCCAACTCTAAAATAAATAACTAAACCCAAATTAGTGTTTAAGCTTAGGCCCGAAAGACAAGTAATCACCCAACTCAACACATTTACGCACTTGGCCACCCTTCCACTTTTTCTCCTCCTCTTAATATAATGGACCTTTTAACACTACTCTTCCTCTTCTCCCAATGTCCAATGTTTCCTCCCCCGTCTACGGCAGCCCACCACCACCACCTCCTCCTCTTCTAACCACCACCAATACCCTTATCCAAGACCTCAACAAAATATGCAATTGCAATTGCGCTTGGCTTCCTCTTCCTCCTTTCCTCGTATCTCTACTGCCGCCGTCAAGCCCAAGCCCGAAATGCGAATACCGAAAATAACGGAATATATCTTCCCCGCCTAATTTTTGTTGCTGATGAAGAAGAAAAAGACGACGTTTCATCCCAAAATACTATTTTAGGCCTTGATCAAGCCGTAATTAAATCGTACCCGAAATTAGTTTACTCCAAAAGAAATGGAAGTGAAAAGGATGACGTATGTTTTATTTATTTGTGCGAGTACAAGGATTCTGAGATGTTAAGGATGTTACCAGACACTGTAGGCATTATTTTCATATGATGTGTGTAGATGCGTGGCTGAAGTTGAACGCTTCGTGCCCAGTTTGACGGAATTCTCCGTTACCCACGCCGTTATCTACACCGTCGTCGGAGGTGGTCCCACTTTCTCGGAGGCATTAATTGACTCGGTAGAATTATGGAATTTTGGTATTACTAGTTTGGAAGTGTAAATAAGTTTTTTCTTCCAAGTGTACGGCGGTTGGAATTTATTACTGCTAATAGTTTCTCTTTTTCTGTTTTGACCTTTTTTTGTATGAAGTGACAGAATTCCTTTTCAAAGGTTTATTCTGGTATTGACTATTGATTCTTTTGCTAGTTGTGGAATCTACACTACGTACTAAATATGATCATGAACTGTGAAAAAACACCTACACTCCTTTCTAGTGATTTTAGAAGTTTCCATTACTGAGCTTGGGGAGGTAAATAATATTCACCTATTTTTAATTCTACGGTAATTTTTCTTCAATTCTTTTTATATTATGATAAAAAGGTATAAGATCTTTATAAATAAGAAAAAGAATTATTCAGCCGATAAAATTGATGGTGACTGTTAGGTAGAGTGTTTTACTCACTTGATCCTTTTTTAACTATTATTTTAAAAAAATAGCATCATTTATTGTTTATTCCATAAAGAGCACTTTTTTTCATTATTAGCATATTACAAAAATTAAACCCAACATTCATCTTCTTCACTCCATTTTTTAAAATCTGATCATATGTTAATGCCACCTAAATTCAAGATGTATTGATTGATATGTCTTTTATACTTTGTATATCAAGTATCACTTTAATTCAAAATGTATTTTTATGTATATAATTTTTGTATATTTATTTGTAAAGTGCCATCTTATTTTAAGATGTATTTTTAATGTATATTTTAAATATATTTTATATGTCAAGTGCCATTTTTAATACAGGATGTATTTTATATATATATATATATATATATGTTTTTTGTATATTTATATGCCATCTTAATTAAATTTAAGATATATTATTTTATGTATATTTTACATGTCTACGCGTCATCTTAATTGAAGATGTATTTTTTATGTATATGTTTTGTATATTTTATATGTGTTAATTCAATATATATTTATATACGTTTTGTATATATTAACGTATATTATTATCGAAGTAAGATCTTTATGTTAAGAAAGGAAGAAAGAAGAAAGAGAAAAACTTAAGAAAGATAATTAAAAAGAAAACGAATGGAACAAATTTAGAAAATATATTGGCTTCGGCAGAAAATAAAATTAAAAAAATGAAGAGAAAGAAGGAAAGCTACTAGATAAAGAGAAAAACAAATTGTACAAAGAATTATTGACTTCCCATTCAAATTGCTTATGTTTAGAGATTAATAATTAATATTCCTATTTTAATGGAACTGTGTGCTACAAATATAAATATTTTCCTGCCACAACTGTAATATTGAATTTCATGCTACAAATTTGTTATGTTTTTTTTTAAAATTGTGACAGTTATGTAAAGTTCCCATGGTAATTCACATCTTAATATTAATAGATTTCTTACGGTCTAACTGATTCAGCTCAAACTTATAACCAAAATGAGCTCATATCGCCAGATCATACCCGATTGAGCATATATTATTCATTTTTTATATTTTTCTTTTACCCAATAGCCAACCAAATTTACGATCATTATTCAGATGTTGTAGCATTCTCTGATAATCAAGAACCCTTGCTAGTTTGACTAAGATCTCTCTTCTTGATATTTATATACTACATAGCAAGAGAAAGAAGGAACATAATATCAGAGGAAAATATATGAAAGTACAAGAGGGGGGTGAATTGTAGTCTATTTAAAAACTTGATTGACTAAGTGTGAGTTTAGTCCACAAGTTTTTGTACAGCACACAGATAAGATAGAGATGAACCAAATGAATTGAAAGCAAAACAAGGCACAACCGTTTTTATACTGGTTCGATACCGGTGTGGTACTTACGTCCAGTTTCCCTTAGGTCACAGGGGTTGTCTTAGATCTTGATAAAGAATTACAACATTGATGGTTTTAGTTCGTTCACCACCAACTATGTTTAGCAATAATAATTTCTGGATGATGACACATCTCTCTTTTGTGTTCTAAATCTTCCTATATTTTATGACACTTGTAGACTCAAGAATACAGTATTTGTATTAAGAACTAGAGAGACTTAGAAGACAGTGTTTGTAGTAGCGCATTGAATCCTTGAGCTTGCCAGTGTTCTTATAGGCGAGTTTTGAGAGCTGTTGTGGATTAGGCTTTGATTGATGCCCACAATATTTTGCTGAGAAAAGGTGTTTATGATTTTTTCAAGTGAGATGGGCTAGATTAATTAATCAAAAGAGTGCTATGTTCCATGCCGAAATGCTCCATGGTTTATTTGGGAAATGAGCAGCACTTCAAATTGTCTCCATTTGATGGGGTGGATTAATTAATCCACAGAGTGCTTCATGTTTTATCAAAGAAAGGAACAACACTTCAAATTGTCTCACGTTATATTGTATTTCCCACTCAAATTTTCTCCCACTGCTTTCGTCATTCCTTCTTGGTTTTCTTGGCTTGAGCTTCTGCTGAATCTTCTGGGATTTGATCCATTTTTGCATACTTTGAGTATCTTGATCAGTGTTGATTGATTTCCTTTTTGATGGTTTCTTGATTCCTGCATTCAAAGTACGTAGGATTTAGTTTTGCACAATTGTCATCATTGAAATTTAAATGTAACAATCTCCCCATTTTTTATGATGACAATAAAGAGAGAGTAACCAAGTATACTTCCCTTTCCTTCCCTTTCATCACTTGAGATGTTCCCCTGAGTTGTTACTAGATGTACTCATTACTGCTCCCCCTGAGTTGTTGACTTACTTCTCCATAATGTTCTCCCCCTTTGACATCAATCAAAAAGGAAAGAAAATGCAAGCCAAGTATATATAACATATGAAATAATATACAGATAATATGTGTACTAGGGAAGCAGAAGTAATGGCTTCAACAAAGGCATAGAGTGACGGTTCATACAGACCAATGAAAAGATAAGTCTTAAAACAAAAGCAAACATACAAAATATTGTTTTTAACACACCTAAACTGTCACGACCCGAAATTTTTTACCGACGGAACTGTGATGGCACCTAACATTTCACTTGCTAGGCAAGCCAACGTTAGAAAATCGTTAAACCAATTCCTTATTTCCATTCAGTAAATAACAATAATTAACTAAGATGAAATATAATAAGTGTAGAATATCATAAAACTGTATTAATTACTACCACCTGGATCTGGAGTCACAATTCACGAGCATTCTAGAATTTACTATAAGTAATAGTCTGAAAGATATACAACTGTCTGAATGAAAGAAAATAGTAGGACATAAGATAGACGGGGACTTCGAGGTCTGTGAACACCGACAGATCTACCTTGAGTCTTCGGACAGCGGACCGGTAGCAAATCTCGATCAACTTAAGCTGGTATCAAAATCTGCACAAAAAATACAGAGTGCAGCATCAGTACAACCGACTCCATGTACTGATAAGTGTCGAGTCTAACCTCGGCGAAGTAGTGACGAGGCTAGGACAAGACTACTACATATAACCTGAACAGTATAATCATGCTAGTGGCAAGAACAGTAAGTAAAGCAATAACGCATAAATAATAGGAAGGGGACATACAGTGGGGGAATACAACATAAAGAGTGAGAATAATAAAAAGACAGAATTAAACAGAAAATCGGTAAACGAATTAAGCAATTAAAATAGCAAAGGGAAAACTGCGCGGCATCACCCTTCGTGCTTTAACTCTCAATCTCACCAAATAAATAAATAGAACGGAACGGCATCACCCTTCGTGCTTTTACTATCAACCTCACCCAAATAAATAAATAGAACGGCACGGCATCACCCTTCGTGCTTTTAAACCTCTCATAATATACACGGTATCACCCTTCGTATTTTATACTCTTCCTCACAATATAAATAATTCATGCACAGCATCACCCTTCATGCTTTACACTCCTCCTCACAAATCACAGAATCAATAACAACGGATAGATAAGAGTATCACAAAGAAAGATTTCTCCCATAATCAATAGCACAATGTAATCTCAACCTCGAATCAATATTCAAAAATTACCAAATCTCAGTGAAACCAAATATGAGTCACCCAACATTTCAAATAACCCGCTAAGCATGGATAGTAGAATTTAAGGCTACAAAATAAACAAGAATAGAATTTCACCTGTATGCTATGACTCGACAACGACGCATAGATGCTCGTCACCTCACCTATACATCGCATTTAACAACCAATCATGTAGCAAATGAACACATAATAGCTATTCCATCAAGCCAAAGTTAGACACGGCTTCGAAGGCCACTTAATTCTTAATCACAGCTTTTCCTTTGGAATTCAGCTCTAAACCACTCGTATATATTCAAAAATTACTCAACAATATCAAATATTGCTAAAGGAATCAATTATATTTCATAATTTAAATTTCCCAAATTTTCCTCCAAAAAGTTGAAAACATCGACCCCGGGATTGCTTGGTCAAAACCTGAGGTTCGGATCAAATTCCTTTTACCCATTCACCCCCGAGCCCGAATATGTAATTAGTTTTGGAATCCGACCTCAAATCGAGGTCTAAATCCCTAAATTCTCGAAATCCCTAGTTTCTACCCTAACCCCTAATTCTACCATGAAAACTCTAGATTTTAGGTTGAATTCTAGTAAAATGAAGTAAAAGATTGAAAGAAACGAGTTAAGTAACACTTACCTATGATTTGGGGAAGAAAATGTCTTTGAAAAATCGCCCTAGGCCTCATATCCTTTTGAAAACGAGAAGAAAAATGGCTTGATTCCAAATTAAATGAACTCACTGCCCAGCGACCTTCGCACCTGCGGTGCTTTGGTCGCACGTGCGGACAAGATGTGTGCTTCTGCGGAAAAGGACTGGGCCAACTGGGGCCGCACCTGCGGACAGGGTTCCTCTCCTACGGAGAAAAGTCCGCATCTGCGGAAAAATGAAGTCTATGCTTGGGTCACACCTGCAGGGCAATCGCTCGAACCTGCGGCCAAAGGCTCGCAGGTGCGGGAACACCAGATTTGGTACACCAGCAGCCTTGTTGAGGTTTGAACTCAACTCGCGCATCGCCCGAATGGCACCCGAGCCCTCGGGGCTCCAAACCAAACATGCACGCAAGTCTAAAAACATCATATGAACTTGCTTGTGCAATCAAATCGCCAAAATAACACCTAGAACTACGAATTTAGCACCAAATCAAATGAAATTCTCAAGAACACTTTAAAATTCCTATCTTCTCAATTGGACGTCTGAATCACGTCAAATCAACTCAGTTTCTCACCAAATTTCACAGACAGGACTTAAATATCATAATGAACCTGTACTGGGCTCCGAAACCAAAATACGGACCTGATACTAACAATGCCAAATATCAATCAATTCTTAAAAACAAATAATTTCTAAACTTTTACTTTTCATCAAAAATTCATAACTCAAGTTAAGGATCTCCTAATTCAATTTCGGACATATGCCCAGGTCCCATCATTAGATACGGACCTATCGGGACCGTCAAAATACGGATCCGGGCCCGTTTACCAAAAATATTGGCTGAAGTCTACTAAAATCAACTTTTAAGGAAAAATTCTTATTTTTATTAGTTTCCAACGTAAAAGCTTTTCGAAACCTGCCAGGACTGTGCACGTAAATCGATGAGGGTAAAAATGAGATTTTTAAGGCTTAAGAGCGCAGATTCGAGTTGTAAAATATAAGATGACCTTTTGGGTCATCACATAAACACGCCTTAATTTCTCCCCAGAAAGTACTTGAGGGTATTGATCACTTTGGTGCAGAAGGAGTCATAGGAGGTTTCAACATTTTTGACGAGCTTGTCTATCTTTTCTGTCATGGAGTTGAATACCCTACTTCCTTGTCTCCGCGTGGCTCCCACATCCATCCTAAGCTTGGCCACATCTGTACTTATTTCCTTGGTGACTTCCCTGATTTTGTCCACTTTTTCTTTTATCTCAATGAGCAGGAGTTTTACACCATCTAGATATAACTGAATCTGTAGAAGATTTTGAGAGGTAGTCGACTGAGACTCTGGTGGTTCAGTGGGAGCTTCAACCTGTGCTAGGACATTTTTAACTTTGGCGTGCTTGACCCCTCCATCATCATTTAAAGTGTACTCCATCATAGAAAAGATTGTCTTATCATAGGTACTGGTAATATGCTTGGATGTGAAAGGTGCCAAATCAAACTTTATAACCTCAAGAATGTGTGAGATAAGTAGACCATAGGGTAGACAAGTAGCAGAAGAGGATATATCCCTGATACTCTCAAAAACATATTGACAAATACATACAAGCCAGTCAAGTCTTTTATTGTTCACCAGACAGTAAAGAACAAAGATATCTCTGGTAGACAAAGTGCTGAGGGACCCAGTTCTAGGAAGTAAAGTTATGGCTATCATGTGGGCCAAAACACAGTGTTCAAACTTTAGATTTTTGTGACCAATGTCAGGAGGATTATCAGATAGGAAGGCTTTTGCTTCTTCTAAGGAAATATCAAAATCTTTTGGCCTGGAACTTTTCACAAAAACATCATACACATTAAACTTAGCAGAGAAAATATTCTCAAATTGATAAGAGTCAAGAACAATTCGACTGCCTAAAACCATGGACTCCAAGTCATATTTATCATTCACAAATAAATTTGCATAGAACATTCTCACAGGCTCTTCATACACAGAGTTCCCAATAGTATCGAACAAAGAGGAAAGACGTTGAAAATCAAAAAAAGTAATCACATCACATTGTAGATTTTTCATAAGAGAAAGACTTACAGTGAGTCCATAAGCCATAGACTTTGACTTATAAGACTCAAACCTTGATTTCTCACTTGGTCCATAGAAGATTAATTTGTCTTCTATCTCAAATTCCGTACTCTCCACTTTCCCTTTCTTGCATGCAGGCTTTGGGGGGGTTTGCTCCATGGGCCTCTTTCATGCCTTTTTTTGGCTAATGGGAAGGTCCTTCGAAGATTCACTGCTTTCATTGTCGATTTTGAGGAAATCTGAGTCGATGGATGATTCCAGGTCTACAGTTTCTTCAGGGTTGAGGGTATTCTGAACCCGTCTGTTTTGTCTGGTGGCAGTGGAAGATAAGAGGTTTCTTTTCGCCATGGTGAGGGTTTCTTTGGAGCGGATGAAGAGTGAAATGAGAGAAAAGGGTCCTTTTCTAGGTCTTGGGAAGGTTGAGGAATTACATTGGTTAAAGGAAAGGACGAATTCAGAAAGAAGTGACTCTTCTAAGGAGATGTTTTGGTGGTACTGACGAAGATGTAATAATTATACTTACATCAAAGTAACATTAAACACACATAGAAGGGAAATAAAATGTTTTAAACATATTCAAAGATTTGTTTTACAAAATAGACATAATGATAATTATTTTTCGTAGTAAACAAAATCTTTCTTCTAAGAGATGTTTTATAAAAATATCAGCAAGTTGAGATTCAGTACTAATGAATTCTAATACAATATCACCTTTAGAAACATGATCACGGATAAAATGATGCTTGAATTCTATATGCTTTGCTCTAAAGTGATGCACAGAATTTTTTGCCAAACATATAGCACTGGTATTATCAAAAAATATAGGAGTAGAGGTAAGAGATAAATTATAGTCGAGAAGTTGATGCATGATCCAAAGAACTTGTGTACAACAACTTCCAACGGCTAAATATTCTGCTTCAGTTGTTGATAAGGCAACACAATTTTGTTTCTTGCTATGCCAGGAAACTAGTGCATGTCCCAACAGTTGGCATGTGCCACTAGTACTTTTCATGTCGATCTTATCACCTGCAAAATCTGCATCTGAAAAATATTTTAAAACAAAATTGTCAGAGTGAGCATACCATAACCCTAACTTAGAGGTCCCAATAAGATATCTTATAATGCATTTAACATTACTAAGATGGGATTCCTTTGGAGTCGACTGAAACCTTGCATATTTACACACGCTGAACATTATATCTGGTCAACTAGCAGTGAGATATAACAAGGATCCAATCATTCCTCGATACATAGTTTCGTCAACACTTTTTCCATTGTTATCTTCATCAGGCATAGTTGTTGGACTCATTGGGGTCCCAATGAACTTAGCATTATCCATGCCAAACTTCTTTATAAGTTCCTTGATGTACTTGGTTTGGCTAATAAAGATCCCTTTGGGAGACTGTTTGATTTGTAGTCCAAGAAAGAAAGTTAGCTCTCCCATCATGCTCATTTCGAATTCTTCTTTCATAGAATGAGTAAATTCTTCACATTGAACAGAGTTAGGACTTCCAAAGATAATATCGTCAACATAAATTTGAGTAATAAGATTACCTGAATTTGAGTGCTTAATAAACAGAGTTGTATCGATATTACCTCGTTTGAAACCTTGATTTAGAAAGAAGGAACTTAATCTTTCATACCAGGCTCGGGGAGCTTGCTTGAGTCCGTATAGAGCTTTAGTCAACTTGTATACATGATCTGGGAGGGTATCATTTACAAATCCAGGAGGTTGCTTTACGTAAACTTCTTTTGCGATGTATCCATTTAGGAAAGCACTTTTTACATCTATTTGGAATAGTTTGAATCCTTTATGAGCAGCAAAGTCAAATAATATTCGAATAGATTCCAATCTTGCTACAGGTGGAAATGTTTCATCGTAGTCAATTCCTTCTTGCTGAGAATAACCTTGCGCAACTAGTTGTGCTTTATTTTGTACCACTTGTCCGGATTCATTCAACTTATTTCTGAAAATCCATTTGGTTACTGCAACATAAGCATTTGAAGGTTGTGGAACCAGTTTCCATACTTTATTTCTTTCAAATTGATCAAGTTCATATTTCATTGCTTTGATCCAGTAAACGTCTTTCAGTGCTTCATCCACTTTCTTTGGCTCAAGTAGAGAAATTAGAGCCATGTGAGAGTTGAGCTTTTGAGATCTTCTGGTAGTGATTCCTTATTGTGGATTTCCGATAATGAATTTGTGAGGATATCCAGGTTCACTTTTCCACTCATTTGGGATGTTTGTGGTTGGTTCCCTTTCCTCAGTAGTCGACTGTTCTGTTGAGGAAGATTCCAGGATTTCAATGTGTTCCTCAGTTGACTGATTCTGCTGACTAGTTGACTCATCTTGACAGTCTTTTCCTACAACAACAAACTTGGGAATAATAGAAATTTTCTCATTTTCAGGAAGTTTTTCATTTCTTGAGCGAGAGTTAGTATAAAAAAAACAACATAAATTGATTCTTCAATGCATAAGGTTCTTTTATTGTAAGCTCTATACGCTCTACTTGAGGGAGAATATCCAAGAAATATACCTTCGTCGCTTTTTGGATCAAACTTACCAAAATTGTGTCACGGCCCAATTTTTCCCTCAGTGTGGTATCGTGATGGCACCTAGTCTTAGGGAATAGGTAAGCCTAACATTAATTGAAACAACACTATTTAAATAACATCTAACAAGTTAAATATAAATCTCTTACAATTTCCAAAACCGGTAGTAAGTCATAAGCTCTACAGAGTGTTCGCTAGAAAATTTCTAAATACAACTGTCCAGAAATAAGAATAAACGGTGCAAAATAAAAACTTGAAGGTGACTCCGAAGCCTGCGAACGCAGCGGCAGGTTTATCTTGAGTCTCCACAGCAACAGACCACACCGCTAGCTAACGAACAAATACCTAGATCTGCACAAACAATGTGCAGAAGAGTAGCATGAGCACACCACAGCGGTGCCCAGTAAGTATCAACACTAACCTCGGTGGAGTAGTGACGAGGAACAGTCAAGACACCCACTGGTCTAATAAACTAAACGGGTATAGTATATGAACAACATGAGTATGATGTCTACATAAGGACTATGCAATATGGCTCACAATACAGTAGTGGCATTAAAGAAAGAAAACAACAAGTATCAGCGGAATATCATGAAAATGACACAGACAAGGTGAATGGAACACAACCTAAATCCGGAATCACAAATACAGCAAGGACAAGAAATAACTCCATAACTACAACCGCTTTTACATCAGGTTTAAGCCAACAACTCTACGAGGTACCGAACTTCGGACAATTCACAACTCATGGGTCTCAATACCTGAACACTAACACTTGGCATCATGTGCCCTCATAACACCTCATAACCGCACTAACGACTCATGTGCCAATAGAGCTTTTCTCACATAGAAGGCAAACAAACAATGGTGAGCATCTATGCTCAACAATATCAAGAACACCTCTTATCCGATAAGAGTACTTAACTACGTGTATACTTGTGCAAGTGTCCTAATATAGTCCATACCAGCAAATAAGCATAAGGAAGAAGAAGAACGGACAACACGTAGAATAGTTTCTCACAGTTTTCACAAGATAAAGCTCACGCATGTACGTATACCACTACACAAATATCAACAACAAGAATGCCCCCATGTCATAAATCATCACAAATCAATCCCTGACACAACCCACCTTGTTTCGCCACATGTGCAATAGTAACATAAATGTCTGCCTTGTCTCGCCACACGTGCATAATAATATTCCCACCTTAT